>LZPO01076002.1:140055-151622 GCA_001675575.1 Neotoma lepida | reverse complement strand
ACATCATTCACTTTTGAAACTTGGAAATAATTTTGGAAGCTGTGGGCTAGAGAGTGTAAAGTTTCTTCTATGTTTGAAAATCTGATACTTGTTCTTATGTACATCACCCTCACATACCAGATGCTACAGTGGAAGAAGCTAGAGGAACCCCAGTGTGCCGCAGGTGCGAGTGTCATTCGGCACTGTCTTGGAGAGCAACATGGATGTACTATTGTACTAACTGAGCACACCTCCCAAATAAGTTCTCCCAAGTGGCCATAAAGAGACCCATTGGAGTATTTCAGGGATTCTCCCTGTAGTGCTATTTGCAGTGAAAGGTGGATAGTGGCACTCACATTCAGTAGCCATCCAGATGGCGTGGGGTGGATACCAGCCATGAAGTACTATGTATCTGGGAACAGCAACCTGTGAGCTGTTGCAAATAAGATGCTGAGCAAAAATGATAAAAGACACTAATGTAGCATATAATACAACATATTGTTGCACACAACTCAGGTAAGTAAGAAGGCTCCTATAAATAAGTAATTTATAAATTTCCTGGGAATTTACATAAACAAGACAAATTGTATTAAACAGAATGATTGCCCTCTGGTAGGTAGAGGAGGAGGAGAGAATGAGAGACAGGTGTAATCAACCACCACCGCCAACAAATGAACTCTCGGCCTTCTTCAGATCAGAATAGATCAAGTGCCATGGACTGAGGAACAGAATCCGTCTTCCTGAGGTCCTCTACAAAAAGATGGAAGGAAGGACTGGAGGNAGAGAGGAAGATAGGAAGGACAGGGTAGCAAGGAAGAATGAAGTGCCATCCTGGGTGGACATTCCCTGCCCACAAGCCCACCAGACTGAAGAACAAAGCCATGAAAATCATCAAACCTCCTAAGCAAGATGAGAGAGAGCGAGAGCGAGAGCGAGAGAGTGAGAGAGAGAGAGAGAGAGAACGCACCCAAGAGAATTCCTTTGCTCATACCTTTGAGGGTGGTACTTCCTCTCCCCAAACATTAGCTGCATAGAACCACTGATACTCAGCTGTGTAGGGGCTTTCCAAGCANCCCTGTAAGGTGAGCTCCTGAGCCACATATTCAGTTACTTCATTCCAGAACTCTCCATGGACCCAGGACATAGGGTGGGTTGTAGTGGATGCTAAGCATACAGCAACATTGATGCCATTGATGAATTCTGCCTTGAGTACCAGAGTTTGAGGTCTATAATGAGAAACAGAATCACCACCAGGATGGTTCTCAGTGGTCACTCCCGACATTTGCTAGCCCAAACCACTGGGGGTCAAGGGTTTAAAATCTTCCCCTCTGCTTGCTTTCTTGCTTCCCAGATCTGAAACTGGAATATTCTTCCTGTGAAAGCCAGTATTGGGGGTGGGTGGGGCAGGGAGATTCCAATCTAAAGGGTGGGAGCAATAAGAAAAGAAAAATGTGTCTGTTTCCAAGATTCTGTTTTTAGATAATTATTCTGATGACTTTAGAAAGGGCAGAGACTAAAAATACTGACATATCAGCACATTCAATCTTAAATTGATTATTTTTCAAGGCTTTCCGTATCACACTAAGAATGAATTAAATTTCCATCTCAGAAACATCTGACAAATGAAATTCATACCTTACATATCATGTAATGACAAGAACAAGAAGAAAGAGAAGGAAAGCAAACAAGCCCGTCCCACACATCAGAGAAAGAGCCCAAGCCCACAGACTTTCCCCAGAAAACAGATCACTTTCTTCAGCTATCCCCTGAGGACTTTGAATTCAATGTTATATCTGCTCAGTGACATAATAGGGGGGGTGTCATCTCTCTGAATCCATAACATCACTTCAATATGGTAGAATAGCTAGTTCCTAAAACAGTTAACAAATTCCATTTCGCCAAACTCGTTTTACCTTCCTATGCAAGGATTCAGTTCTTCCTCTCCCAGTAAACTCAGTAAAACATTTGTTTTTAATTTTTTTAAAGTTGCTTATATAAGGTGTTCTCCCTAACTCCTCACACAGCCTCCAAGTTAATTTCTGTCATTTGCTTCTAGGAGANTCCATTTATTTGTTATTGCCTCAGATTGATAGCCCTTTGATGAGCAGTTATTAATATGAAATGCAGTATTTATCCTCTTGTCTGAGAAAAGAGAAAGACAAACTCACATACTCACATAGTTTATTTGTAATCCTTGGCCCTCCGCCACTTTGGTAGCTAAGGAAAAAAATGTATATTTTACAGTCAACACACATTTGTTGCATTACAGTTGGGAGTATACCATCTGCATTTGTCTGTGTACTCAAGAAAATTATATATTGTTCACCTGGGTAGCAATTTGTGTTCTGGCAAATCTTTATTTGCTCTCAGGGGAACCTATTTAATATAATTACATTTAATTGATATTTGTGGTGGTGGATTAAGGAAGAAGGAACCGTCATTTAATATGCTTCAGGGTTTTATGGGTCTTGTATTTCTTGGCTTGGTTTTCAAAATACACGTAACCACATTTTTAAAGCTAGGTACTTAGATAAATTCAGTCATTTATTAAAATGGTATACCAACAGGGTTAGAATTAAAAACTCACATCCATCTACTAAAACAATGAAGGACTGAATCATTATCTTCACAAATATTTTCTTAGATAATTGTGCAGTCTGAAAGTTTACATGACTGAAATATGTTGTTCATGATTTATTTAGCTGGCAATTTGGCTCCCCTCCAACCCCACAGGAGAAGCAGGGTTAGTTGTTAGAGCAATTAACACACTTCACTTTCTAGCTTCCTCGTGGTCTTGGCTGTGGGCTTGATGTTTTTCTTGCAGCAAACACAGTAGAACTTTCCTTTTCTTTATTGCCTGTCAATGTGGGACAGTTGGATTATTTAAGCGACGGCTCCAGGCAATGTTGGGGCTGCCATGTGCCCTGTGACAGGTCTACTTTGTATGTATGCTGCTGTTTTGCTTATACAGTTATCTACCGGCTTTTAATTCATTTTAAAATAAGCAATCTTAGAGAGCAATGCACTCACTGGTTAAATAAACAAACAATTTAATTATGTATAAAATGTACTTGAAGCCAGTTATGTTGATGTATGATAACATCATAAACTTTGGACACATTCAGAGCAGAAAACCGAATTACATTAGGTCAGCAGCTGGAATGATTGATTGGTGGATTCATGTCTGACCTTATTAATTTTGCTTGCAAAAAGAGAAATACTTATTAAACAACATGATGTAAGACAAGTTCCCTACCCTTGAACTTCAAGGGAAGAATGCTCCATGTAGATGAGAAGATCCTAGTAAAGGCAGAATACTTTGTAGGATGAGCAGATTATGTTTGAAGACCTGTCTATCATAAGAGTGATGTTGTCTGTATGGGAGCTGTTTCTCCGATCAAAGTATCCAGCTGTTCCTCCTTCTCATTCCTCCCTGTGCACACACAAGAAGCTTTCATCTCAGAGCTGAGCAATGGCATTCATTCATCATTCTGTTCCAAAGATTTCATTTGTAAAAAGTTAATGAAACAATAGTTTAGGGGCTGAACATTCTGACTTATACCAGGGGGAGAAACCATCAGGTCAGATCCATGCATGGGAAGTACTGGGGANTATCATCAAAATTCTGTGGGTCCAATTCGCCCACCTCTCTGGACTTGAGGGCCTATCTCTGTAGAANGAGGAGATGCACAGATAATATTTGCATTCCCTTCCCACTTGAAGTGAACTTTTTTTCTGGAAGAAATGGTTTATACGGGTTCATGGTTGGAAGNGGATAAGAGTCCACCACATTGAGGAGGCATGGCAGCCAGCAGCAGGCATGGTGGCAGGTGCAGGAAGCTGAGAGCTCACATCTTCAAAGGCAAGCATGAAGCAGAAAGGGCAAACTGGAAGTAGGACCAGGCTATANGCTCTAAAACCCATCCCCAGTGACACGCTTNCTCTAGCAGGGCTGNACCATCTCCCCAAACAGTTCCCACCAACCTGAGCCTGGTGGGGGTGATATGGGGTGTTGTCAGTCAAACCGCCACACATTTAAGACAAGTTCAGTTTTCAATAGTTTTGTCATTATTTGAATTTCTTGAGGTCATATGCTAGAAAAACGAAGAACCCAAACTTGGATTAATAATTAAGAACTGTGTGCACAGCACTAAATGTAGGGCTTAGAACATAGTCATTCTTATTAGTCTTCTAGATGNCAAGCAGTATCTCTGGCATATGGTTAATTCTGATATTTTTANTCNTTGCAACTCTTCAATGAGAGACATTATTACTATAGTTTCATCACCACCATTTCATCTGAATACTAAGATCAAAGGGTTCCAGTATATTCTGAGATAACTAAGCGGCAAGCAGTGGTGTTGCTAAGATTGAAATCTGAATTCATGATTGCTTTTCCTGTTGCTCTCTGCTAACTTCCTTATCTCCTCAGCACTTAATGTAACCTATATCGTACTAGATGCTCACTTCTATTCTGTCCAAATATCTGGCAGGAGTCTGGACCTTCCTAATCATCACACCAAGCTTGATTTCCGTCTGCCTACTCTCCACTTCTCTTAGGTTTCCTCTAGCTCNGTTGGATTTCCTCCAACCTCCCTGGTACATCTCACTCTGTCTTTATAGCTTATAAATGATAACTGTCTTACTTTTGATGTTAGTTCTTTAATCATTTTCCTAGGATGATGTTAGGACATAAAGTATGGTGACTTAAGTACTGTAGGGACATAGAAATAAAACATTTAATTCAGCAGGACAATTTTTGTTTGGACTTAATATAAGCTCGCATCTTATTTCTACTGTGTCATGCATCTTTAGTATTTTCGCTCAGATCCTTGTTTTTGAAGGAGGAGTTTGTTTTGGCTCACAACCTGTGGGTACAATCTAACCTGGTGAGGGAAACATTGCAGCAGGAGATGAGGCATCTGGGCACTTTGTATCTGCCATCAAGAAGCAGAGGGAGATGAGCGCTAGTGTTCAGCTTGCCTTCTCCTCATTCAGTCCAGAATCCCAGCCAGCCATGCAATGGTGCTGCCCACAGGGAAGGTGAGGCTTCCCTCTTCAATTAACCTAATGTAGCTAATTCATCACAGGCATGACTAGAGGCAAGCTTAATCTAGATCATTTCTCCTAGGCACGCCTTGGAGGCTTGTTTCCTATGTAATCACAGATTCTGTCAGATAGACAATTGATATTTTTTAAATTAATTTATTTGTTTTATACCTGGTCACAGTTTCCCTTCCTCCTTTCCTCCCAGTCCCCCCCCCACCTCCGCCATCCCCCTCTGTCCCCACTTCCCAATCCACTCCTCGTCTGTTTCTGTTTAGGAAAGGACAGGTCTCCCTTGAGTGTCAACAAAACATGGCTTATCAAGTTGCAGTAAGACTAAGCACCTCCCATGTCTTACAACTGGGCAAGGGAACCCAGTATGAGGAGAGGGTCCCAAAAGCCAGTGAAAGAGTCAGAAACAGCCCCTGTTCNTGCTGTTAGGAGTCCCATAAGAGAACCAAGCTATACAACTGTAACATGTATGTAGAGTGCCCAGCTCAGTCCCATGCAGGCTCCCTGGTTGTCGGTTCAGTCTCTGTGACCCCCTAGGAGCCCAGGTTAGTTGATTCTATGAATTTTCTTGAGATGTCCTTGACCCCTCTGGCTCCTATACTCCTAAACTTTGAGTCTTATTTATTTTCTCACCCTTTCAGTTGTCAGGTAGGTACACAGATCTCTAGTTCAATATAGTCTTTCTCTAGAAACTACAGTGTTTCTGAGGAAAGACGCTAGAACAATGTCTTATTTGCTGTTTGTTCTCAAAGTTCAGTCCAAATCTCCCAAGCTGTGGTGGTGAAGTGTGAACTTCACTAAGTATTAAATTCCTCAGTGCTTTTCCACCTCCTACCATGAAGAAACCTAGGCCCTAAAAGTCAAATGACCTGACTGGACTTACATAATGACATAAGCCACACCCACTGTAGTGTAATTAAAGATGCTTTTTAACATATGGTGGAGTTACATCCCCATAAACCCTATAAGCTGAAGATATTGCTGAGTTGAAATTGCATTGATTATACTTATCCTGGCATAACATCACAGAGTTGTCACCTAACTGGCTTTAAGAGTATTAAAAGAATGCTTGAAGCACCCTACAGTTACAGAAAACCATCTACTAGAAATCCTGCTTTATAAGCAAGCATCTTAATTTGTCTTCTATTGCTGTGATAAAGACTATGACTGAGGTAACTTGGAGAGGATAGGCTTTATATCTTTTTATGGCTTACAGCCCATCACTGAGGGACATCAGAGCAGGAACTGAAGGCAGGAACCTAGGGCTGAGAACTGAAGCAGAGGCCATGGAGAGATGCTGTTTACAGGCTTGCTCCTCCTGGTTTGCTCAGCCTGCTTTCTTATAGCACCCAGGACCACCAGNCCAGGGGTGCCATTGCCCACTGTAAGCTGGGCACTCGTCCATCAATTANTAATCAAGAAACATCACCTTGTTTTGTTAGGGCATGTTTTTTAACCTTTCAGGTACTTTACACATATATTATGGCTTCCAGCTTTGTGTTTTTATGAGATTGCTATGTGTACAAAGCTGTGTGTCTCTGCGACTATATGTGTTTCTAGTGCTTTTTCTTTGGCTCTTTTTATTCTGTTTTCCCCTATTCTTGTTTGTGTGTTTTTTGTTTTATCTTATTTTATTTTATTGTGATTCTTTAGATATCTGTTTGTTTTCTAAAAAGAGACAGAAAGGGCTTGTATTCAGATGGGAAGGGAGGTGGGGAGGCTCTGGGAGGAGGTGGGGGAGGGGAAACCATAATCAGAATATATTGTGTGAAAAAAGAAAAAGAATTAAATACATGGCCCCTCAACTTGCCCACGGGCCAATCTGAGGGAACATTTTCAATGGCGGTTCCTTCTTTTCCAGATGACCCTAGCTTGTTTCAAGACNGTAAAAACATTGAGAAAGCTATATGTTTTCTAATTCCACACTGAATGGTCACATGAATCTCTTTCCCCATCATTAACAACCTCAAGCCCAACCATCAAAGGGCATTGGGCAATTTCAGTTGGCAAGCAAATGATTCTAAAAGTGGAATCAGTTGGTTCTCGGTACTGTTTTGATAATTTTTATGGAGAGATGAAGAGTGCAAAGGGAAGGGGCTAGACACACACACACACACACACACACACACACACACACACAGACGCACACAGTGGGAGAGTGGGGAGGGAGAGAGCTGTTTGCAATGGAGACAATGGGAAGATTCTTCCTCACTTGTGGGAAAAGCCCCATCTTTCTGGGACCACAGAATATTTCCTGATACTGTCTCTTGTCCATGACTCTATCTTCACTGTGAAATCAATGGCCAGGAAGTGAAGGCAATGCCAAAGAGTTACTTAAAATTCCCTGCTGAGATGCCGTGTCCCTGAAACTGTGGAGTGAGGTAGGTCTCTGTATGAGATTCCTGGGCTGCCTTGTCATTTTTCATTAAACCATCAGTTTGTTGGCCTGAGATGACAGGCACATGACATATCCAAATAATTTTTCTGTCAAATGTATTCAGACAAAGAGCAGAGATGAAGTACAAGAAAGCAAGGCTGGGTGAAACAGCGTTCTTCCTGGCGGGTGGAAAAGAACATATTCTCTCTGTTTTGAATTTAAGGATCTGAAATTGTGGCTCTTCCCTCTGGAAACTGACAAGTTCTCAGGCCTGAAACGATACTGTTTAATGTAAAGAAGGAGCGGGTGACCAGAGAACACAATCAAAGCCTTCAGAAGCCAAGGGACTTGTGGTTTCATAGGCATGAGAGAGAAAATAATGGCTCAGGTTTGACAAGATGCAGTTTGGTATGAAGGGTGTCTCTGTGTCTGGAATGTTATGGACTCACTTCTGCTCTCAATGTCCCAAGCAACCCATTCTATGCATTAGTGTCATCTGACAAGAATTAAAAGGAAACAGACAGAGGAGATATGGCTGGGGCCTAGAAGTATGTGAATCACTGGAAGACAGCTTGGTAGTACATCATCAAAAACGAAAATGACAATGTTATGTGGAATGATAGCTTTTTATCAGGGCTGGGTGTATCTCTGTGGAAAGAGCTCAAGTCTTTGAAGGATCTATTCAGTTTGCCTTTCCTTTCCCTTCCACTTCCTTCCCTCTTCCCCTCTCTCTCCTCCTCCCTTCCCTTTCATCCCCTCCCCTTCTCCTCTCCTTCCCTCTTCTCCTTTCCATTCCTCTCCTCACTCTTCCTACCTTCCCCTCTATCCTTCTTCCTCACTTTCTCTCTCCCTCTCCCTCTTCTCCCTCCCTCACTTCCTTCTTTAGATGTGTATAAGAGACAGCTGTGGTGGTGAAGTGTGAACTTCACTAAGTATTAAATTCCTCAGTGCTTTTCCACCTCCTACCATGAAGAAACCTAGGCCCTAAAAGTCAAATGACCTGACTGGACTTACATAATGACATAAGCCACACCCACTGCAGTGTAATTAAAGATGCTTTTTAACATATGGTGGAGTTACATCCCCATAAACCCTATAAGCTGAAGATATTGCTGAGTTGAAATTGCATTGATTATACTTATCCTGGCATAACATCACAGAGTTGTCACCTAACTGGCTTTAAGAGTATTAAAAGAATGCTTGAAGCACCCTACAGTTACAGAAAACCATCTACTAGAAATCCTGCTTTATAAGCAAGCATCTTAATTTGTCTTCTATTGCTGTGATAAAGACTATGACTGAGGTAACTTGGAGAGGATAGGCTTTATATCTNCTTTCTTCCTTTCTTCCTTTCTTCCTTTCTTCCTTTCTTCCTTTCTTCCTTTCTCTCTTTCTTTTTCTTTCCTTTTCAGACCCAAAATTGCATCCTAGGGGTTCCTTTTCATATGAGGGAAGTGCTGTACCACCCAGCCTATCCCCAACAGTTTGCCTGTTCAGGACAAATGACCCTGGAGAATTTACCTTAGTCATCTCTAAGCCTCAGTATCTTCATGTACAAAATGAAAAATTTGAAAACCTCCCATCTTACAGAACTGCTGTGAAAATGTGGGCACGTTTATTGTGGGTGCTCTCTGGGTGTCAGACATGCTGCTGGGAGACACCAGACCTCATCCCATGGCCAGGAAGACCCTGGAGGTCACTGCAACATCACAGGGAGTTCTTCAGTTACCCTTTGTGGGGGTTTGTGGAGCCACGTGCCAGTGGACACAGGGAGGGAGAAACCCAGGTTGTTTGTAGGGGAATGGAATTGAGGCTTCAAATTAGGAGAGCTAATGCCAACACATGATCCCCCTTGTGGACAGCGTTGTGGATGATATGGATCAGATGCGTGATTGGGTGACCTTTAAGCTGATTGGCCTATTAGGGCGTCGATCCCTCCCAGCCTTGTGATTTTATGCTTTNAAAGGTGTTTGCTGACTTTTAATAAATGAGTTCTTGCCTGACATGACTCCCTGCCACGTCTGATTGTCTTTGGAAAGGAAAGCTGGGGAACAGGCGGACAGTACCCACTTACCCTTCCTCAGTTCCAGGNCTCCCTTCTCAGGAGACCTAAGTTTTCAGTGAGGTTTAGACCCCCACAACCCTTGCTTGTTGGATCATGTGCACATATTCACATCTTATGTCTGCTGGGCATAAAGACACCCTTTCAGCTGCTGATTGAGAGGTTGACTTTTCAGAGGATGACAAATATCCACCCACAGATACTGACCTGTCATCTGTTAGGAACCTGTCCCAACCACATTTAATTCTTGGTAATCACTGTCCAGTATGTAGCTCCATTTGTAGCTGTTGAAACCAGATTTATAGAGATTTAGTAACTCACCCAGTTTCACACTATTGCTAATTCNAGAATTACCTTAAATGAGTTACTTTTCCCTGGAAAGAAATGCTGGCTTGGTTGGGAGTTGTTGCATTGTTGTGCATAGAGTGCATAGGCAGAAGCACACTTCTCTTTGCAGAGAACAAATTGTCACCTGGTGCTCCAACATCTTCAGAGTTTTGGTAGGAGTAAGACCTGAGGCGTCTGGAGAGGCAGTTCATATGCAACATAGTCTATAAAATGCACAATTTATTTCTATATATTCATTTGCATCTGGTGCACACACAGCTGTTAAATATATTCCCCAAGAACAGAAACATGACCCATTTCCATAATTTTTGAATTATAGAAATATTTAGTAAAACTGAAAATATAGCAAGCTTTTAGAGGCCGTTATACTGATTGAAAGGCCCTGACAACTTCTCCTAGCTCACAGTCATGGGAAACAGATGTGCTGATCTCCTTAAGGGAGCAAAGATGTGAGACCATCGTGGGCACCAGAGAGAGACAGATGCCTTCTCTGAGATCTCAGAAGTCTCCACTGCAGAGGTGGAGGGGCTGACTTCCAACTCGATTCAAGTCATGAATAGGGCCCCGTGTGGGGTGGGCAGCGCAGACAACACGTTCTACCCCTTCAAACCCTGACAGATGCAGCTGGGCTGCTGCTCACAAAGCGTCTTCCCCGTGTAGGGCCAGAATGGGGAGGCTTCCAGGATCAGCATTCAGGAATGTGATTCTTTTTTCAGCAAGCTTTCTGTACTGTGTCACATTTATGAAAAGAAACACATTTTCCTAATTTGTTGTCTTTGTAAAAAAGAAAGCGAAATGACAAAGAGAAAGACCACATCCACATGGTATAGTCAGAAGCCAGAAGATTTGTTTGAGAAATGGGCCCACCATGGACTGGCTGCACAGATTTCAGGCATGCAGGACTTCAGGATCCTGAGTCGTAGAGCTTTGTCTACCACACAGGATTGTGCTAGGTTGATTCAAATCTGCTCTATGAAACTCAAAGCAATGTCTAACAATGATGTGCTGTTCATAAATGGAAATGCATCCAGTCATAATGTGAGTATGATTTGGAACACCATTTCTCTTAAAATTCAAGTTAATCCAGTGATCATGCAGACAACACAAAATAGATCAAAATACTGATTACCAGAAAGATAGGCACTCGTGGGTTATATACAGTAAAGATGACGAGTTAGTCACAATCTTCTTTCACTCCATCTTGAAGTATCCATAGGAAATCAGTGTCAGGATTTGTTAAGGCACAGGCCCACAGGGAAGGGAAGCGGAGCACTAGGACAAAGCAGTTGAACTTGAGGCTGGAAAGCAATGCAAGGACTGAGCGGCGGAGGCTTAAAGCCAAGTGAACAATAACAGACACAGGGCAAACCTGGGGGTATACAAAACCTGTTCTGCAGAGCCCTCCAGAGCCCTAGGAACTGGGAGCACATGGCTCTGGAGGTAAGGGTGAGAACCTCCCAAATACGGAGGGTTGGTTGTGCGGTTATTGAAAGTCAATCAACCTTCACCCCCTTTCATGAGTTAGGGCAAGTGTTTTATCACGAGTCTAACCAGTTCCAGATGTAAAACCTACAGAAACCGACTTTAGAGGTTCCTCAATAAATGACACAGCTCTGTCCATTTCACCAACATTTGACTGATTGAAGTCCAGGAGGTTGAACCAAAGGACTCATACATGCTAATATGGGTGCCAGCCACTTGGTAATAAGGCATATTTGCTCTGACTCTGTCTCTGTCTCTTGT
>LZPO01076002.1:111671-126726 GCA_001675575.1 Neotoma lepida | reverse complement strand
TGGTCCCAGTTTATTATAATACTTCTGATGCTCTGTGATCATGTAACATGGCTGTGAAGACTGGGGCAACCCTTTCAAAGGACCTTGTCTTTAGCATAGAAGACAAAAAAATCTTTTTAAAGTGGCAACATTCAAATTTCTTTGCTTGGGGGAAAAGTTGGCTTTGAGTAGAAAATATGATATATATTTTTTTGAGCTTCACCTCAGCTTTTGGCTTCTGTGGTTATATTGCTGTCATTCATTGCTCCAAACTGCCTCGAGACAGTGGTTTCACACAATTCAGTTAAACTAACACATCTCAGCACGGTGCTCTGGGTGCTAGCAAAGGCTGGAGTTTCCAAATATTGCTTAAGAGATTTCAAGGTTATATAGAAGTCAAAACATCTAAGACTGTGTAGGTCTTACAGGAAGCTGCATGAAGAANTGTGTCTCAAAATTTGTTTTTGGCTAAAAGTTGATGCTAAAACCGTGCATGTTTGTGATAGAATCTGAGTCATTGATTTCTCTAAGCTGATTTATTTCTGGATCTTACAAGCAATTAAAACATGGCCACCACCTCTTAAACCATCAACTATGGGTGTCTGCCTCTTGGAGCAGAAACCTGGTACCAGCTGGTTTACTGTCTCTGGATTCCACTCCAGTCTCCATTGCTGATCTTCCTCTTCCTCCCAGGTGGTTGTTTCCTGGGGTCTCTACCCATGGTTCCAGGACCCAGGACCCTCTCATCAACATGGCCCTGACCATCCCTGCATCCAAGGCCTTTCCATTTCTAGTGGTTTTGTTGGTTTAGTTTTGCATGTCTTTGTTATAATTCTTCAAAGGTAGGGATAGTCTGCAGACAAGCAAAGCCCAGAAATCTAAAAGAGAGGATTTATTCGAGTGTGGGGCAGTTCATTCTCTATGGCTGTTCTTTCAGGCGAGAAAACCAGTACCAAATCTTTGATTCAGCTATTGACTTTCTGGTCATCTTAAGCCTATTCTTTTTTTCATTCAACCAAGAAAATTGACAATGAAGAAACTTTTAATACAATATTCTTAAAAAAATAAAAATGGGTATCTTCCATTCCCCAATAAAATGACTAAATTTCTCATTAAGATCATGTCTAGGACTGGTATCACCAGTCCCTGTTCCACTTCAGCATGACTAGTGTCAGCAGTGCTGCTGTTTCTGTCTGAGGGGGTTTCTTTGCTTTGCTTCTGGCATCCAATGTGTGTTTTCTCATCTGACACCTAATCTATGTAGTTTTGCCTACACAATCTTCCAACACCAGCTGAGCGTGTAATTCAACTCTGATACCAACTGCTGGAGTTAGTGTGGACCCAGGGGAGGTAAGTCTGAGTCTCACAGGGCCCTCACTTCAGATGCTAGCTAGAAAAGGAAGGCCACAGAGCCTCACACTTCTGCCCACCAGATAACAATCCAAGGGTCCTTAACCTGCCTCTTCAGGTTCCTTAATTCACCAGAATGACCCATGGAACTTAGGAGTGNCCTTTACAGACTGTTCCTGGTTTATTATAGAACGTGCCACAGAGGAAGAGACAACTAGGAAAGGTGAGTGTTAGCAGTGGGTGGGATAGGTCCAGAGTCCTCCCAAGCAGCCCAGTGCCTCTTTGTTTTCACTAACCAGAAGGTCTCGGAATGGTGTCATTTAGATGTTCTTATGGGCATTTCATGATGTAGACTTGTTTGATTACATCACTGACCACTGATGATTAAATTCNAGCTGTAGGCCCTTCCTCTTTTCTAGATGAAACTCTAGACACATCTTTGTTTCCTCTGCTGACCATCCCCCCATCCTGAAGCTATTTAGGGACCAACTTAATTAGCATAAACCCAAGTATGATTGAATATGGTTGATTACAGATTGCAAAAGGATCTTCATCCTAACAGCCTTCTAATAGGAGCAGGAATAAAGGAAATACATGCTATCTAGTGTAACACAAAGCTTTTCACTTACGGACTTGATGTTTTAACCATAGATTCCCCACTAACTTTGATTTTCAAAGATAGTACTTTAAAAGGTATTTTGGTTATTGAGTTTGGAGACATCCCTTAAACTTGATACCTGAGACCAAGTGCCTCATTGGCCTCTGTCTAGTCCCATTTCTGCTTCTCAGACTCTCATCATTGGGATCTTTAAGTCTCAGACGATAGGAGCACTTGCAAGGTCCTCCAAATAGATAAAATCCATACTACTAGACTGAGTGTTCACTATTAGGGGTTACCAACTTGCAAGTCTATACTTCTCAGTGGACTCATCCCCAAGGCAGATGTTTGANTGTTAGACCCACAAGAAGTAGTCAAGGAGTTGAGACTTTCAGGAAGGCAGGCAAGGATTGGTCTTGAGCAGCACACTTGGGGGCATATGGCATAACTTCTATACTAACCTGCCTNGAGGTGACTCAGTTTATCAGGAAGTGGATTCCAGCCACAGTTCGGCTAGAGTCTTAGGGAGAATNCTTTCTGGGCCTTACTTTATACAATTAAAGAGAATTGACTAGCTGTTACTAGTTGTTATTTTCCTAGGTTACTAAATATTTATGAATTNATCTTGTTTTTTCACAAAGATAGATCTATGCAGTGATTTTTTTTNAAAGTTAACTTAAAATATGTACAACATCTGGGCTTTCTGGCATAGGCTTGGAATCTTGCTACTCAAGAGGCTTATTAATATAGTAGAGACATAAGTTCAAGGCCTATCTCAGCTATGGAGTAAGTTCCAGGCCAAGTTGGGCAATTCAGTGAGTACCTGTCCTCAAAATCAAAGTAAAGAAACAAAGGATAGAGCTACGTGGTAAGGCATTTGCTTAGCATGTGTGATGGCTGATGTTCAATTCCCTGCAAGGGGAAAAAATTCAAACCCCTCATTACAAAGGATGGTGAAGTTGGAAAAGTACAAAGATGGAAATTGTTCATTATCCTGCTTATAAGAGAAAACTGTTCCTGATGTCTTGGTATATCTGGCCAAGACACGCACATACATATATGTATATACACATACACACACACACACTATGCATAGCAAAAAACCCACTGATTTTGCTAACATTTACATATTTAGGAGATGTGTCTGCAAAGGAGATGGTGAGGACATCTTCCATATGATAAAACTAAGATTTGAGAGGAATGAGTGGTGCTTCTTAGGTTTTTGGTAAACAAATAACCAAGGAGGGGGCAGCGTGCCCAGATTCCCTCCTCCCTCCACAGTTTCCATCCACTCATTGAGAAAAGCTGTCTGGCAGTCAGACCTGTACTTCCCGTACAGGTCAATTCATTTTTACTAAAATTAAATATATGTGGGACTCTGAGAATTCAAATATAGATAAAGACTATCAGACATTTGTAAGGATCTGTTTTTCTTCTCTTTTTCTAGAGAATACATTTCTCTGGGCCGACTTAAATTTTGGCAAAAAATGACTGCCTGATTTTTTTTTTCCTGAATGGAAGGAAGGCGATTTTTTATTGAATTTGGAAAGAACACACTTAAAATCAACACCGACTGGCAGAGATTAAGCAAAAACTTCTCTTTTACTTTAAAACTGTAACTCAAACTGTANGGCTGGAAGTGGAGTCATGTTAGCACTTCGGTAAGTCGCCAGTGTTCAGGAGCTCTGCAGGTTCTTACATCCGGAACTTGAGTCTCACCCTCTAAGCAAATGAATGCATGGGCACTTTGAAAGAGTAAGAACTGGAGGGTGAGGATGAGACATACAGAAACTGATAATTCACTGGCAGAAGCCCAAGGGGACTCATAAGAACTGAACTGCTATATGTGTGTGAATGTTTGGCTAAACACAGAGAATCCAGATTTAGGAAAAGACAGTGCTCATCAGGCCAAACCGAAGGAGCAGAGCCCAGAAGGTCATTCTGGGAAAGTTCTTTTCATCCTTCCCCCTTTTCCAAAGGGAATGTTCAGTTATTTCCATGGCTTCATGGCTTGAATGTCTCCTCTAAAACTCACCTTAAGACCTGATTATCATTGAAAAGATCAAGATGTAGATCCTTNAAGAGATAAAGATTACAGGGGCATCATCATCCGGGATGCAGTGAAGCTTTGCAGTAAGTGTGGGTTGTCTAGGTAGCAGGTTTCTGATAAAATGATGGTATCTCCTGATTTTTCACTCTGTCCCTTGGGTGCTGGCTTGCTCTTCTTCAGTGTTGTGGCACAGAAGAAGACCATCACCAGATGGTGTGGATAGGAGCACCCAATGAATTTCCTTGGTTCTTGAGTCCTGGAGCAAAGAGTTGGACCAATGTTAATATGTTTCTGTCTCTCTGTGTCTCTGCCTCTCTCCCATGCCATAATGTGGACGCAATAACACGGGGGACACAAATAAATTCCTATTTACCATTAACTTANCCTATTATAGCAGCAGAACAAGGGCTGAGACAAAGATGATGGTGAGAAGAACCAGCTAGAATGCAGAGCTGATTGTCATGTCTGTGTTGGGCTCTGAATTATCCCTTTCTTATGTCTTCAATTTCATATCAACAAAACAAAACTACAAAGCTTTTTTGCCGTCCTCTCAACTCATGCTCACTCGCACGCTTTGAGAAGGTGGAATCTGCCCATGTATACACAGTTGATCCTCACAAAGACGGTTGAGTGACAGCCAGAAGTGGACGCTCTTCAGTTCTTCCTTCTCCCACCCTAAGGGCAGGGAAGTCCCTGCTGGGAGTGTGCAGGAAGGGACCCNCTTGCAGAGTTTGCTCACAGTATAATTTACTACATAGGTNGGAG
Source organism: Neotoma lepida (assembly GCA_001675575.1). Taxonomy (NCBI): domain Eukaryota; kingdom Metazoa; phylum Chordata; class Mammalia; order Rodentia; family Cricetidae; genus Neotoma; species Neotoma lepida. Next base: position 121,984 of record LZPO01076002.1, on the reverse strand, counting down.
ACCTGACCTACTTAGCTGCGAACAGCCTTGTCCATGTCCTGCTTTCCTCATCTGCAAATTGGAGCTAATATTTATGTTGTAGCTCAAAAGGCTTTAGTCAGGCTAATGAGATCGGCGGTGTAGCAGGTTTGGCGCTTGTGTATGGCAGATATTATATAAATACGCCATCATTTTCATTAGAATTATTTTCATCATAATTTTATGCTAAACACAGCTGTGGCAACATATGTTTTAAAGATTTACATAAACATTCTTAAATTTGTGAAACTTGATTCACTTTTGCCCAATTTGGCTAAATTTGCCATCCTTTTGAAAATTCTGAAGGCAAGTCTTTCAATTCACAGAGCTTTCCCCCATGGNGAAGGCTTATACACTGACAAGCACAATTTTGTAAGGTTTTAAAACAGGGCCAAATTATCCCAGGGGATGGCCTGGGAGTTTGGAGGTGAAGCTTCGTCACAGGAATTGTGTGGTCACTCACAAAAGCCAAACTGGATGCTGTAGCAGTCCTTGCCTACCTCTTATAGAAAAGCAGAACAAATCAAAGAAGCATATACCAATGTTGTTTGCGTGTTTTAACTTGGGCATCAGATCAGGGCTATACCTTTAGCAGTTCAAAACTTGGCTGTGAGCCATGTGCATTTGGGGCCAACTTTACTTTTCTTTTCTCCAGGATTAAGCATGTGGTGACCCAGCTGCACGATTTAAATGACCCAAAACATTCAATCAATTGTGCTCTGAGTGGGTTACAGGGAAATAACCCTGAAAGGCTCAAAANTTCATCAGCCCTTTCCCCAANGACTGATTGTCCTCAAGGGCTTTGGATGGCAGAACCATGACTCCCAGGTTTCTTTTGTTGCAATGCAGATAAATAACCAGACAAATGAGGGCAATTAGACTGCGTATTTTGGCCTTTTCCAATGTGCCCAGGCAGTGATTAATTAGGTTCACAGTCTCCCAAAGTATTGGCTCTTTTTAATCTTCACATGAACCTATGCTCATTCCCAATACATTGAATCAGTCAGTAATTGCTGGCCTTGATCTGAAGGCATCCTGTGCTCTCACCAGCTACCCCAGAGTTGGATGTTTTAGAACTATTTTTATTCAGTTTATTGGAAAGATAAATATATATCCCAGAGTGCTTTGAAGAAGAAGGGTTTTCAAGAGAAATAATCATAGTTTGGGAGTATCTGACATAAATAATGACGGTAAATCATGGTAATGATGTCTAGGTTTAGAGTTTTCTGCTTAATTGAGGCTTCGGGGTGTTCGTGGGAATGGGCATCTTCTATAAGGGTGCAGAAGAGGGTGGAAGAGAAGTAATAATTCCAGGAGGAGAAAAGAAAAAGGTATTTTGCTTTTATTCCTAAAATCAACATTTTTTTTCTTTAAGCCGAAGAACCTCAAACTTTATGAAAACATTATCCTATTATTTCGTGAATGAAGAGTATGGTCAAGAATGCCTCATATAACAGACTTGCTAAGTGATCTTGCTGGCAGTGGTCATCATAGTTGGGGGATAATAGCTTTAAANGCTGCTGCTTCTAAACACATTCAAAGTGAGAGTAAGTGGGAGTCTGTTCTCCAAGAAGATGCCAGCTACAGTGTTCTTAGACACAGGAAGCCTTTCCACTTTCTCTTTTTTCCCTCTGCCAAGGGTGGACATTGAAGTGGAAATNTGAAGGCTATCCCTGGGAAGCCAAAGAAATATGAGTGAGCTTATGGGGCAGAGGTGAGATTTATTCTAAAGTCATCCAGGAAGTAGATGAAAAGATAGCACTGTAATTCTTGCCTTGTGGGATGTGAAGCTATTGATGCACTAACAGGCTGAATCATGCCCCTTCCTGCTGTCTGGGTAAGTCTATGTCCTGATTCCTGGAACCTGTGGAAATATTACACTGAATGGTAATGAGGACTTTACAAGCCAAGGATTTTTGAGTTGGGGGACAATATCCTAGATTATCTGGGTGGGTCCAATGTGATCACTGGATTTCCTTATGAAGTAGGGGTGAAGCAGAAGGGTCAGAAGGAAGTTATAAGTTAATGTAATGACCAATGGAAGAGTATAGAGAATCAGAAAGGGGTCTATGCTGCTCAATTTGAAGAGCCAAGAGCCACAGGAACGCAGATATCCTCTGGAAGCTTGAAGAGGCAATGAACTCCAGAGGGAATTTTGATTTCTGACCTTGAGAACTGCAAGAGAATACATTTGTATTGTTTAATGCCACCAAGTTTGCTTAACACCACTAAGTTTCTTAGAGTAGCAGTAGGGAACTGTGGATGTTGGTCCCCCGGAATCACCCTTAGGCTTAATGATCTACTAGAAGAACTTATGGGACTAAGAAAAAAAAATCTATTCATGGTTATGGTTTATTACAGCAAAAGAAAACAGATTAAATCAGCCAAGGGAAAAGACACCCAGGTGTTCACCATAAATCAGGTTTGTTAGCTTAAATTATTTGATCAAACTGGCAGAATGTGGCCCAAGGCCTCGGAGTATAAGTACACTCTTAGAAGAGAGTATGGGGAAAGCCGGAAGTCATCTTCCAGGACTCAACTATTCTTCCTGCAGGTTTTCTGTTTAGACATCTGTTTCAGATGCTGCTGGCGGGAAGATGCCCATGTAACAGTGCTGAGAGCTTAGAACAGGACACAGGTGATGATGATGGTGATGATGATGATGTCGCCCCACAAATCCTTTTTTCTCTGCCTGCAATGCTCTGTTACAACTAATCTAATGCTTCTGTTTGCTTCTGGAGAATATATTGTACAAGGTCCACACAGATGATGAAAGGCTGAGCATCATTTATGATAAGAATTCATTTAAATGTTCATTAAAAAGAAAAAAAGACACAGACAGACTGCTTGCTTGTCCAGCCCTGAGCACAAGTGCCAAAAATTTGGAGGTGGCCGAGAAGCAGGCTTTATGGAATTCACACCTGGATGGAGAAGCTTGGGACAGAGGTCCAGGATGGAAGTCTGAGTGGAAAGCTACAGATGTGGGCAGGAAGAAGGAGAATAAATGGGAGAATGGAGAAGATGTGGTCAGTGTCATAGAGAGACAAGGAGGGAGATGGAGGCTGGAAATGGGGAGTGGCCATCAAGATTCTACAAAGCCAGTTTGCCACAAAGCACTCATAAGGTGGATAATTTAGAGCTGGTCATAACTGGTAATGTGAGAGGCAGGTAGTGTGGCATCCAATCTGCAGAGAATAGACTGGGAGAGAGTTGGTATCCTATTTACCATGCTCCTAATGCAAGTCTTCATGTAGAAGACAACTTGCCTCCAGCATGCCTTTGAACAGCAAAGTTTCTATGTCATGATTGCAACAAATTCCCAACAACCAGTTTCTACTCCTAAACAGCCCTTTCTTGAACGAAACATGTAAGATTCCCTGAAGTGGAATCAAGGACTACACTGGACTGTCAAGGACTGCATTGGAATGTCAAGGACTGCATTGGACTGTCAAGGACTGCATTGGACTGTCAAGGACTGCATTGGACTGTCAAGAACTGCATTGGACTGTCAAGGACTGCATTGGAATGTCAAGGACTGCATTGAACTGGGATTCAGTGGTAGTGCACAGGTTGCTGGGTGTGGACAGTAGGTCTTCACTGNCCTATGGCTTTGCATATTTCTTAGGATCTCNTCAACATTCATCTTATCCCTTCAGCACACACGGAAGGGATTTTTAAAATGGAACACTGGAGAGCTAAACTTGAGCTACAGTGAAAGTCAAAAGGAAAAATGACTAATTCTCTAACATACTTCACTACTTAAATCCCAAACTTAAACTAACCTCTCTACTAACAAACTTATTAAGGCATGGTAGCACATACCTGTATGCATACAATTGTAGGATGAGATGTCCAGGGCCAGTTTGGGCTACATAGTGAGACATATTTCTAAAACAATCATGAAATGCTATCTTCTGGACAGGTCATGGCTATTCCATACATAAGCTCACAGCAGTTGTGGTTGCCTACACAAGATCAAGACAGTTAAAAGTCCTTGCATGGATGGGGGAGGGGCCACTGAGGCCTCACCTCTGGCTGAGGAGCTATTAGTAGTTGATGACTGCTTGGGAAGGGAGAGTCATTTTTCTTCCAAGATGTGGGCCTTGGTAGGCTGCCCATGCCCTAGTGAATATATGCATGCAGGTAACACTAATTGGGCTCAGCTGGCTTAACACACACACACACACACACACACACACACACACACACACACACAAGAAACTCAAATAAAAACATCATTAATTCATTAATTCCATTGTGACACCAAACTCAAACTGACTTCTGGGTAGTCTATTTGTATATTTCTGATAATAGAAAGTTAATTACATTGATATCTAATTTTCCTATCTCTTCTTGCAGGTAAAATATTTAAAAGCTTATTAGATGGTATATTCTTTTTTTAGATAGACACTAGACAATATTAGAAAGCTGCGTAATTCACTGTCAGTTTAAAATGTTATTGTATGTCCATTAATAGAGCAGATCTCAGAATTCTAGAAGGAGACAGATGGTCATTTCTTGCCTGAAAAGGGAAGTAGGATCTCAAGTCTCTTGGGTTTGTGTCAGAAGTTGTATATCAGCACAGTATTTAGAGCCTTCCACAGCTGGGCAAATAGGTAACCCCCTGGGACACATAGTACTCATCTCACCAGAGCCTACCTAGGTAATGGGCAATGGACATTGCTATTCAGTATGAGCTGAAATCATCTGAATTCTCATTGTAATGCCAGGACAGGACACACACATGCACAAGTTCACACACACACACACACACACACACACACACACACACACACAGACAGACAGACAGACAGACAGACAGAGGCTTGAAGGATGATCTCTTCAAATATAACTTAGAATCATTTGTGTTGAATGTGTTTTCTATGACAACCATGTAACCATTTTGGTGGGATTCTATATGTATAGGTTCAATGGAATGAAATATAGAATTTAGCAGAGAAGGGGGGAGAATTTACAATATTGCTACAATATTGTCTATGAAGCAATGGAAGGTTTTTGTTATTTATGTGCTTTTTGTTGATTCCATGCTGGTCTATCCAAATGCAGCTGTCCTGAACCATTTAATATGGGAGCATCTTGGGAGACAGAAGTAATGTTTGACATGAATTCAGAAGCATCTAGGCTAGGCTCCCTTACAACACATCTTGTCTTCTTGGTTTTGATTGCTTGCTGTTAACCTGCCTTCTATTAAGTTTCTCTCTGAATTTGCTCTAGACTTTCCTTGCCTTTGTTTTTGGTTTGTTTGTTCTACTATTTTATTATTATTGTATTTTCTGTACTCTCTGGATGCCTTCTACTTTTCTCTGTCTTGTTAGGCATTGTGCACCTGAACTCCTCCCCCTTATCTCCCTGTAACACAGGTAAATATGTGGGTGGAANTGTTTTCTCAAGAACAGGAATATGGTTTAAATCACTTATGTAAACATTTAGAAATGCAGCCAGTTTTATAAGCATTANTTGACAAGGTTCATTAAAGTTAGAATCTATGGCTGTTAACTCTTCTGGATAATTAAAGTGAAGATGCCATATAAGAAGAAAACAGGAAGAAGTGTTGGTTAGAGAATGCTTCTACTAAGCCAGGTCCCAGGAAACCATTTGGGCCATAAGAGTTGCCTTGTAGCCTGACTTATAGATGGGGTTTAAATCAAAGGTTTCTTATAAGTGAGCACCAGTGGCTAAGATTTTCTGTAACACTCTGATTTTGGAGGCCAGTGAGATGGCTTAGGGGAAAATGGGGCTGCGAAGCTTGATGATTTAAGTTTGATCCAAGGGATCTACACAGTAGAAGGAGAGAGCCAACTCCAAGTTGTCCACTAACTTCCACATATGGNCCTTGGTATGCACACCACTCCCTCCCCAATGCATGCTAAACAAATACAAGTCAAACCAAACACCAGCACCATATTGAAAGGTGTCTGAGTATCCANATTTTTATCTTTTTTCAAGTATAGGTGTAGAATCCTTAGTATTAATGCCTCACACCAAAAGCGAGATATCTTAGAGTCTTTGTCTTGAAAATTTCTGGAACTCCCCTCCCACAGGTGATAATAAGAGTTTATACAGACATCATGGTGGTAATGGATAACCACAGCAGGTGTGCACCACTCGAGATCCTTGTATGTCTACTGATGGCGCTGTTGAAGTCTAGGACTTTCCTCTGTGTGGTTTTCTGGAAAGACAGTCTTGGGGAAACCCACCTTCCTGATGAGAAGGAGGCTATTCCTGTGTGAGGCTCACACAGGGTTTGATAGCCTGGATTCTCCTTCAGATATGCTTGAAGCACCAGGTTTCAAACCATAGCTGGAGCTGGAGCTGGAGCTGGAGCTGGAGACATTACAGAGACCCTCAATCCTGGGGGCCATACACAGACATATTTTATCTCTCAGTTCTGAGGAAGGTTGGTCCCTTTGAAGACAGTCAAGGAGGAACCTGCCCTGTGCCTCTCCCCTGCTTTCTGAAGGTTGCCCACAGTGTTTAATCCTCTGTGGTTGATAAATACATCACACTGGCCTCTGCCTTCTCAGTATAACTTTCTGGCTTGTGTCCTAATTTCACTGATTAGAACAAAACCAGTCAGCTGGACCAGAGCCTACCCGATTATTATCATCTTCAGTAATGACATCTATAGTGACCCTGTCACAAAGGCACACTATAATGATTAAGATGTCAGCATGTGAATTTTGATGGCAAGGCATAAACTAACCCTTATTATATCTTTACAGATGAATGGGTGAAAATAATTAGTGAAATACTCCAGTGTATTTATACATTCTCTTAAAGAACAAAGAAATAGCCACTTTTCTTAGCCAGGTGTGGTGTCAGAGACCCATCATTTGTGAGGTAGAGGCAGAAAAAAAGTCTGAGACAGTCTGGGCTGTATAACAAGAACTTCATCTCAAAAAACAAAAATAAAAACAAAACCAACAAAACAAACAACTATCCAAAAGAAAAAGAAAAATGTTCCCAGATTCCAGCCCCCCCCTCCCACTTCCTTAGCTGCTTGTAGCAGGCTGGATAGAGTCTGTCCCTAATCCTTGGGCAAGGATTATGAGGGAAGCAAGATAATGAGGGAAGCTCAGGGATTGAAAGTAGCAGTTCAGGGGTGGTGCTGTATCCTATGTCATTCACATAACTGGTATCTAGTTACTATCTTGGTCTTAACTCTTAGTAGGATTGGCTGGATTGTTCTTTCTCGAGTCATTTAACAGAAAGTGTGTCACTGCTGTACAAGAGCCAGTTTGGGGGTTTTCTTGGGAGGAAAATCTGCAGTCACTGCAGTGAGGTGTGAGGAAATGGGACACAGTCCTGAGAGGCTGTAAGGGCNGAGTAGGAACTGGTAGTCTTTTTCTCCCTCCATTCTCCAACTGCTTCATCATACCAGTTATAAGTATGATGAAGTATGATAAGTATTCAGCACCCTTGTGAGTGGAGAAAAATCTTCCACCATTTGCTTCACCAAAGCCTGAGATGCTGGTTTATAAGACAAAACACAAAGCCAGGGTCCTGGGCTTCTTCCTGTGTTAACAGGTGGAGAGGATGGAGCTTCTTGATGGAAAAAATGAAGGCATANATTAGGTCATTGGGAGAGATTGGAGGTCAGTGACTGTTGGAGCAGAGTGAGGATGGGGCAAAATGGCACCCTTATGGGGGCTGATTTCCTCCTGGGCTGCTCCTCCACAGGCNTAACTCTCCCTGCATCCAGTTCTGTCTTTTTCTCCCTTTTGGGTTTATTTATTGGTGTCGACAGCTTCCTCTGTTGCTAATTACAAGGTTCTCCCCATTCCCTACAGCATCCCTGACATCCTTTTACAAAGCATCCCTTAAACTCTGCATCCAACTGACTGTGATTGCCAATTGCTGCCCATGTTAAGGTCTTGTCTTTCAGGGAGGTTTGCATTTCTGGAGGGCAGAGATCAAAATCTGCATAGTGCCAGTTTGCAAAGCCCTATGGGAAGCTCTTCATGAGCAGCAGAGCCAGGAAATGGAAAAGGATAGGAACAGATGACAAAGAAAATCCATTCCAGGAGAAAGAGGGAAAGGGCAACATGTTGGACGGAGGGAGTATGGTAGAAAGGTGGCACAGTACAGGAATTCGGGCCCAGCTCTAAGAATTGTTTCTGACCACCAGCTAAAGACAAACTAGCTAGGAAATATGGTACACGGGGATGCCGTCTCCTTTGGTGCCGCACACGTGGATTTTTCTTATTTACCCGCCTTTTGCTTTTTAAAATGTTTTTATTTATTCNTTGATAAATTTATACAATATATTTTGAGCATATTCTTTCACTTTTCTCAATTCTTCCCAGATCCTTCCTCATCCCCCTAACCACCCAATTTCATGTTTTCCCTCTCTCTTAAAAAAATCCACAAAAATCATAGAGTCCAATTTGTGTTGACCAGCTACTCCTGAGTGTNAGCTGTGCCCTGGAGTGTTGTTGATATACCTAATGTCACTCCCTTGAAGAAAACTAAATTTTCCCTCTCCCAAGAGCTATCAATTGTGAATAGATTCTTGGCTAGGGGTGGGCTTTTGTGTACACTTCCCGTACCANCTACTGCCTACTTTTTCTGCAAAATTTCTTAATCATCATCTATATATGGCTACTGTACAATGCTGGAAAAATAGCATGGACACAGAACCTCTTCTGGGAGAAGCTGATTCAGTGATATTAAAGAACAATCCCAGCAAAGAGAACCAGCCTAAGACAGGAACCACAGCTATTGTGCACCTACTGCATGCAGACAATCTAGAGATTCCAGAATAGAAAGGTTTAGACAGTCCTAACCCTTAGAGGCACTCAGTGCTGCATCCCCCAGAGTCTGAGACAGGGCGGCTAAGCATCTACGGAATGTAGTCATATCTACCCAAATGGAGGAATTAGAAAAACCAGTGAGATATTATCAGCCAAAAAAGTGCAGAGTGCAGACAAGTATAGTCATGTGGGGTGACTCAGGAGGACTGGCTAGATTTTGAGTCATATTTGTGGTAAGGAAATTCACCCAGGTAGCTTGGAAAATCTATTAGAAAACAATCTATCATGGTCAAGCACTGTCCTCAAGAATGCTGGTCTCCAGGTGCTCTGGGGATGTTTTATTGCTCATGAAATAAAAACAGATATTTGATGATGTGTTCAAAGTTCAGGGAGGATGCCTCATGTTAGAATTCTTTCTTGGCNATGTCCGCCATGAACGGTACACAGTAGTTAGAAGGACTGGAAACTTTATTCCTGGAACTCAGATCCCAAGGACTGATTTGTTTCAGATTCTTATTTAGTCATTCACTGTTTCTATTGGTAAAGCGCATGGTGTGCCCAGCACGTCAGAGAAATCTTTGATCCTGTCTCAAATAAAATAGTCTAATGCACACTTATTTTGCCGCTTTCATTATCATTAAGTGAAATGCCAGAGAACATTTCAATTTAACCTCTAGAGAAAACAAACCACTTGCCTAAGTAGTAGCAGCAGCTCTGCTTCTTCATAAAACAGAACCACACGCTTGGAATGCGTCAGCCCTCCCAGGCCAGACACATCTACTCCCCTCACAGTGTTACCAAGCTGTGGTGAATGGAGCTCCAGTCCAGGGTCTCTTGGAAGAAAGTGGTCTCCACGACCCACTCATAAATGTTAGTGTGAAAGGGGAAGCATGGTGTAATTAGACAGGAAGCAAGGGCTGATGACTTTTTTGTTTGTTGTTTTGCAACCTTTTAAAGGAGAAATCTTGATGGTTCTCTTTCATGGAGGACAACATGCTGTTCCATGTAGTCTGTATTCACCATAAAACTTAATGCATAGTTCAACTGCAGAAGAAANTAAGTTGGACACATCAAAATATAGGACTGGGAGCTAAGCCAGATTGGCCCCTAGCTAGTTTAGGAGCTATGATAGGCCAGGCACCTTGAAGAACTTGGAGGTTTAGCTAAAGCTTGCTACCTTGACAAGAAAGAGGGTTNAGTATTTCGAATATCTACTCAGCAAAAGCTGTTTCCTGAGCCCTCCTCTAGGATCTGGGCATGGAGCAATGATCAACACATCAAAATTTCCAGTGCTGTAGACAGCTAGTAAATCAGATGAATTAAAATATAAGAACTGTCCTCTGTTGTGCTATGGCTATGCTTACANTTGTNTATGCACAGTATGAGCTATACCATGACTACGGTCATAGACTGTGGCTACTGACCCACAGCAGTCAAGTTTGCTAGGATTGTCCTCAAGAAGCACTAAATGGCCTTCTCCCATCAGAGGTTCCTGTGTCCCAGACTTAGGGGGAGAAGCCC
>LZPO01076002.1:47761-65836 GCA_001675575.1 Neotoma lepida | reverse complement strand
CTATTGTGGAAATAGAATGTCTAGAATTAGTAAGAAATTATGAAGAATCAGTATTAACAATTGTTCACTATGTGACAGGGGCCAAGCTGTGCTAACGATTTTTAAAAATATTTTGTCATTCAAATCCTTTGTGTTCTACCCAAGAGAAGATGGAGGAAGCATTAAGGCAGCCGGACGGAAGTTAAAGCACTTGCTTAAGANCATAGGAAGAGTAAGTGACCTCTTCTCATTCACTATGTAACATGATCTCTCTGCTCAAATGTTCCANGGTGAGATCTGACAATGGAGTAATGAGTAGTAATGGAGTAGTAGCCATACCACATGTCCTACNCGGTCCCTCTACATGCATTCTGAAGTTCATATGTTACTTCCTTTTAAAAAGAAACTCTGTAAGGTGTTTGTAGTCAGAGGATAATTTTACTTTTCATGGATGAAATGGTAACAGCAATATTTAGTTATTTTCTTCAAAATTTGATCGAGATAAAACTGTTCTATACAAAGCTCTGGTTTGCTTTGTGCTCACTAGTACAGGCATGAAGACTTGCACATACACAAACACACATACATGCACACTCACACCTGTATACACACACCATACATATACACACATCATATACACATACACACACCATACAAAAACCAAAACACACACACACACACACACACACACACACACACACATACACACACCCTATTGGGTAAACCTTTACATTTTAAGTGGAAAAAAATGAGTTGACTTTGAATAGTCAACTATTTGTTTGAGATTGACAGAAAATTATCAGAGAAAAAATATACCTGATTGGTTGTAGCTTTCCAAATTCTGGGCATGTTTTCAATGTAGAAAAAAAATTTCTAAAGAAAACTTGGTGGCCGCAGTTGGGGAGAGAGAACCTGAGAACTCTATAAGACACAGTTTGCATCATTTGCTTCTCGCCAATGTCAATAAACTGCTGTAAGTGGTTTGACATGTGTGGTTGGCTGTACCTACGGATAAAATAAACAACACATCTAGTATTCAACTTATGACTGATGGTGGTGGGTGTGAGTAACTACCCTATTGGACCCTTAATGAGGGAATCAAGATATTTACCTTGCAGAATATCAAAAAGCAAATGTTTCCCTAACGCCTGGTCCATGACTAACTTCCCAATTGCTGCATAAGGCTTTTATATATAGGATGTCTTAAATTCTAATCCACGTGCCTAGCTGTTTAACAAACCTGGTGCTCATCTCCCTTGGAATGACATCAGAGTGATGCATTTTCTTTTCACTCTTTTAGGACGGTGTCAGCTGGGATTCAGAAAGTACCAGAGACTGCTCAAGGCTGAAGAAAATACAGACTATTGCATTGATGCAAGGTGTTTGCAGGCATGCTAGCACTATTGGGCTGCAACATGGAACTCACAAGGAATGTTATGTATTAAGGTACTCATGTGGGTTTGCCTAGGAATCTTGGTTGTATTTTAACTTCTGCATTTAAGCCTTACCATCAGCAGGCTGTGGATGATCNTCAGATGAAACTCTAGGCTGGTTGGGCAGCAGATGGAACATTGATGTTTTTAAATTCTGAGAGCTGCTGCCAAAAGAGTTTTAATTTTGTTTACTTTTGAAGGGAAAAATAATACACCAACCCTGCCAATGTATGTTAAACTGGAGATTGCTTAAAAGTAAGACTTTAGACAGAAAGACAGTTCAAATTAACTACTGGTATGTGGGATTCTCTGTGTTTCTCAAGGTTCACAGAAGAAAGATGGAACAAAAGAAAAGAAAAGAAAAGAAAAGAAAAGAAAAGAAAAGAAAAGAAAAGAAAGGAAAAACCCAGAGATGAGGGAATTTCTTCTTCTTCCTCTTATTTTCCTTCTTCTCCTTCTTTTTTGAGAACGGTTTCTCTGTGTAGCCCTGGCTGTCCTGGAACTCACTCTGTAGACCAGGTTAGCCTCGAACTCACAGAGATCCACCTGTCTCTGCCTCCTGAGTGCTGGGATTAAAGGCATGTACCAACATTGGCAGGCAAGAGGAATGATTTTTAATAAGAGGGTTTGGAAAAACCAGGTTCATGGCATCCTTCCAAGATGCGTAAATCAGCGAGAATGCTCTTCATGAGGATGGCCTTTTGGAAGCATGGGAGAGAGAGAGTAGCCAGCCTAGATTCCTTTTTACTCAGCGTGAATATCAAAATGCCTGTGGTCATTCACAGAAGGGGTCTCTGCTGCCATATGTCTGGACAGATCTTTGGCACCTGGTTAAAAAGACTAAAAAACAACAAGTCTGATTTGAATTTCATTAAAATTGAATATTAAAAGAATATTCTCAAAATTAGGAAGCCCTTTGATTGGGAGCGTCACTCAGTATCTCCAGGGCTTGGAGAGTGCTACTGTTTAATAGGAACTCATCCTCATCTCCCTATCGAGCATGACCTCTCTCCCCACAGTATTCTTTGAAGAACATCTAACGGGTGAAAGACGCTCATGCTTTCTCAAATGCCTGTCAAAGAATAAGAAGGCTGAGGCATTTCCCACCAAGACTTTGTGTCCCTTACATTTAAACTTGATTATCTGTTATTCTAGGTAAACATGAGTGATGGCAAATGGCTGTTAATTATTAAGTTGATTCGTGGCATGAATGTGACTTCTCAAAGCGATCTCCTTGAAACCTTTCTGCAGGTTTCCAAGAAAGCCTGGGCTTTTCCATCTGTTCTGAAGGAATTTAAGGGGAGCCACCCATTTTTGCCAGGTGTTTAGCTGGAATTAAAATTAACAATTTTCTGGCTTGCTGCTTTTGCTCAAACTGAAATATTTCAGGGCTGCATAAGCCTTTCAGATTCTCGGTTGCCTTGGCTGTTCTAGAAGCTTTTTAGGCCCCAGCTCAGCAACTCAAGCAATTAACTGCTTCCTTCAAACTCTCAGAGAGTGCATTATTCCTTGCAGTGTCATTATGTGTTGGGCAGGCCTTACTCCATGCCAACCAGGCCATGTATGTTGGGGTAGGCTTTGCTCCATGCCAACGAAGCCATGTGCATTGAGTAGGCCTTGTTCTACACCAATCAGGCCAGACAGTNGTTTTCAGTTGTGTGTTTTCTCCTTCTATTGTTTTCCTCTTAACCTTTAATTTGAAATTTTCCAACTTTACATAAAAATTAAGACCAGCACAACACTGAATACAATATGCCCCACATCTAGATTGATGGTTTGTTCACATATTAGCATATTCTGTTATTTGCTCATTGATTTGTGTGTTCTGAATGAAGCATTTATAGGTAAATTGCAGACACTGGCATTTCACCGTCATGTATCATAACCTGCATCTCTTAAGCATAAGGAGATAACCACACTCCCAAATTAACGAGCCCTACATCTTTTCAAGTGAAAGTCAAGCCTTCTCAAATGTTTTTGTTTGCTTCTGATATAGGATTCAATCAAGGATGATGCCTTAAGCACTGGATTTGGTTTTAGCAGCTTCTGAGTTCTTTTTCAGGTAGACCCCACATCCCACTTTTATTGACATTGTATTGAGGGCTTTTTATGGGTCCCTTTATCTAGTAACTGTAACACACATCATTTTGTAGTATAGAATATTGTTTAGAAACAAATACTTAAGATTAACTCTATTTATTCCCACTAGAGTGTCATTATTTGTAGTTGTTTTAAGTAGGCAAGGGTGAAATGTTTATGTGAATAATGGGACTAAATTGTATTTGCAATTAAAGCTAATGTTACAGGTTTGAAATTTTTCATTAATGCTATTTTCCCTATTATTCAAATCTTAAACTTCATGTTTAGTATCTGCAAGAAAATTGGTATTTCATTTTGGAATTTTTTTTAATGAAATTTCATTTCTTTCTGTCCTTAGAAAGTATCCCACATAAGATGTGCAATTGGAAGGATTGTAGAAGCTACCCCAATTGATTTTCTACTTCAGTTACGTGAAAAACTTTAAGTGGGTTTTTCTGAAGCATGATTCACACATGGTGGAACTTAGTGTTGCAAAATTCTATGAGAATTGCACACAGCTGTGTAGCCACACTATAATCACGCTATTGAGTATTCCTGTCATCCCACTGAGTGTTCTCCTTCTTCCTTCTCTTCAGTTCCCTCCTGTGATGCCCTAGACACTACTGATTTGTTTTCTGTCTGTCTCCTTCCAGTCAGGCTTCTTTCATTTAGTGCAGCCCCATTCATACAGTGTGAGTGAACATATGATGGTCTATAGAAGTGGACCATTCCTTCTTTTTGGTGAGTAGTATTTCATTGCGTTAATGTACTAAAAATTTGAAAAACTGACTAGGAAGGTCTGGATATTGGCCCTAATTTCAAATAAAATCACTGGAAAATCTTATATGAACATAGATTTCCATTCGTTTTAGATAAACAGTGGAAGTAGGTTTTAATTTTATGTGTATTGTTAGGGCTAATCAATCAGGGAGGACATCACAACTGAGCTGATATGTAAGGATGGGCACGACATTAATGAGCTATAAAAGGGGGTGTTCCAGGAGAAGGGAATCCGACTTAATACTATGATTCCTACATTAATGGCCTTTAACACTGGCTCTTAGCAAAAAGCACCAGGAAGCCTAGCCGAAGGCCCATCTCCAAGGATTCCTGTGCGCTTGGTGAGAGATGAGCCCAGGCAAATCTATTTCTAAGAACTTTGCAGGTGTACTCATAAATCCTGGACTATTATTGTCAGCAGCATTTGAGGAACTGGTAAATAGATTCTCTTGTCTATGCCAGACCCCAGGACTGCTCAGCTTCCTAACAATCCTGATGGGAACCAGAACTGCAAGCACCGGGGTCACTGTGGTACACCTTTCCCAGCCTCCTCCCTGGTGTGTGTTTAAGCATAAGCACTTAACTAAACAAGACCTTCTGATAAAGTAGGAAGAGCAAGAGAGTTGTGNCCCTCTTGTATAATAACTATTTTAATACTGTAATAGTGTCTTAATACTTGAGACAAAGATCTTATTCTGTAGACCAGGCTGGCCTTGAATTCATGATCCTCCTACCTCATCCTCTAGACTGCTGGGGTCACAGGCATGCACCACCACACTTGTTACTGGTTTTTTGAATATTCACGGTCTCCTTGTTGCACAAAAATAATTGAATTGAGATAATATCTTGTATAAAGGTCATGGGGCAGAAAATATGCAATATATCTGAGAACATAAAATGTTCCAGGCTGGAAGAGCACACTATGGCTCAAAGGGAAAGTTGTGAAGAAGAGAACTACACACAGGAAGAACTCAACATAGAAGTATGNGTGTTGTGTTTTCAAAGATGAGTGTGGTTATTGTGGGGGAATGAGCCCATAACGCATGCTGGTCCTTCAGGCTTTTATAGTCAGATAGATAATGGTCTGGGAGCTACTCAGTGGATTGAGATGGGACTGGAAGGATGATGCTGAACAAACTGAGCAGGCACTGTAAAGTTTCTATGGAGTTATGAGAAACTAATAATGCCGGGTGGCTAGAACCCTACTCAACTGGAAATGGCCTTGTGGGAGATGTGGGACACGGGTACTGTAGGAAAACAGAAGTTGTTTCCCTTCTGAGCACCAGGCTGCTGTGAAATGGCTACAAAATTTTGNATGCTTAGGCCTGTGGATCTGTCTGCTGGATGATTGTATTATCCAAACATCCTGGAAAGAGTTTGTGAAAAATATTAACAGAGAGGGCACTGATGTCTTTAAATAGCCCTCCATTCCAGCTGTGGAACAAGAGCTTCCCCTGGAGAGTTCTCCAAACTGTAACCATTTTCCAGGGGGAAAAGCAAACACTTGCATTCAGAGACTGGGGGAGGGGGATGTAGCACCTTCCTCCTCATCTCCAAAGGGGGNGCCCGACTTTTGGACAGCTATCAGAGTTTGGGGAAACTCATTAGTGACATGTTTATATGGTTGTATACATAACGTAGTAAAGCCAGTTAGTTACTAGAGTGGCTTTTCCCCCCAGCTGAGAGCAAGGTCCTGGAAGATGACTTTGTAAGGATAAGTGTGACATGAGCACAGGCAGAGAAAAGGAGATGTGAAATGCCGGGAACACAGCTGATTTCTGGGTCTGAAGGGCAGGATATTAAGACAGGACTGCCTGAACTGCAGGTGAGAGTGAAAANCAGAACTGGAGAAGAGGGACAGAAAGTACAGGAGGACCTGAATGAGGTCAGCAGTTTTTGTGCTAGGAACTTAGTCTCCAATTCGTACACTTACAATACTGGGGGTAAATTGGAAGATAATTAGGGTTAGAAAAAGGCATGAGGGTAGAGATGGGTCCCCATGACAACAGTCGTAGCATTGTAACAGGAAGAGACCTGAGCCAGTGCTGCTCTTACTGTGTGATGCTCTCTCCACTAGGAAGGTGAAGCAAGAAGTCCTGGGCAGATGCTGGCACTGTGCCCTGAAGCTTTCCATCCTCCAGACAAATAACAAATTTCTTCTTTATACATTTCTGGTCCCAGACATCTTGTGATAGCAACAGTAAGCAGATGAAAATACAGGAGTAAGAGGCACCCAAAAATAAACTAATAGGAATTATCCAGAGCTTGTTTAGCCTGTCTGCAGTCATAGAGGATTATGATTCCTTGTCAATCAACAATTCTTCAGCTCCTAGGCCACAGTGACGAATCTAGTCATACTTGGAATCTGAGACTTGCATAATTTAAAGGGTTCTCTTTGATAAAAAGAATACAAACTATGAGATGAAAGTGAATATGATTTTATAATTATAGCCAATCACAACATATTGCAAAAGCTGAGAACTGTAATTATCACACTATAGACTCTATAATTTTAGAATATTTGAATTAAATCCATGACTCATTTATATAATGCTGTTCCTTACATTTTTGTCTGCATACTCTTTGGTCACTCTTTTGCTTTATAAAGGTACTTTAATTTTATAATTTTATTAAAAAATAATTTAATATTTCCTTCAGCAAAGCTGATCAAATTTTTTTTTCCTTAATGTTTCTTGTGTTCTTTAACCTTGTTAACAGATTGTTCTATACATGCTGAGGGTTACTGTCAAATTTGGGAAGAGTTTCTTTCAGGCTGTTTCAAGCTTTTGTGTATAAGGACGGATTTAAATTCTCTTGGCATCAATGACATCCAGAATCCAGTCTGTTACTCTCCCCATCTTGCTTGGTCCTGTTTCATAGTATAGGAAGCTGAAGAAACACTTCAAAGGGGACAGAAGTACAAGTGTCTGGCCCTGACGATAGATCTTCCATAGACCCACAGAAAAGCCGCTTCTAAATGGCTTCTTCTGCTTGTTTCCTACTGTAAAAATAGCAAGAAAAGGATGTAATGGAGGAAGAAAGAAAGACAGGACAGAGAGAGGAAAGGAGGGGACATTTTGCAATGCAGCTGTTATATTCCCACTGCGCAGAAGAGCAAACTGACACTCAGTGGGATGCACTTTGGCCAAGAAAAGACCTGACATTTCTCACGTGATGCTCTCTTCCTGGATCATCCCTGTCTTGATTTTCCTCTTCACCATTGCACTTGAACTTGGAACCATGATCACAAACTCACCCACAGTCTCTATGGAAAGCCCTGCACATCGTAGAATGAGGAGCCATCACAGGTATCTTACAGGTTTGGTTGTCCAAGAAGGTACCCACTTCTCTCTAATTCCACAAGACTTTCCATATGTTGCCTCTGAGGATGCTCTTATCCCCAAGTGAGAAAGAAGCATCTCAGATTTAGATGTCATGACATCCTCAGAAGTCCTTACAGGGTGGCAGCCATTTTCAGATCCACAGATGTGAGCCCGAAGGGGTTGGGGTGGGATCAGAGGGAAGATCTCTTAACGGGTGAGAGCTTTATGATGAGGTTTCAGACCACATGATGAAGGCTATTGGACTGGTCTGAGGCAGGTCTTAAAAACCCGCAGTTTTATCTACTCATTAAGAGTTAAGACTTTCTGATGACTCTGGCTCTTTCTTTTGGCTGCTACATTATCAAGCTAAAGAACCTTGCTAGCTACATTTGGAAACTAGTTCCAAATTACTTGCAGATGGCTGGAGGCAGATGAAAGCTGCCACAGTGCCACAGAGGTGTCCCTGGGCCTATTCTCGAGTCCCCAGACTAGCAGACCATGTGCTGACACTTGGATGCTTGTTTTACAGTATCATTTGACAAGTGGGATTTATGCGTCAAAGTTTCAACCACAGCCAAGAAGATGTCAGAGTGAGGAGAGAGGCGGCATGAGAAAATGGGGAGAGGGCTGTGTTTTTAACCCAGGAGTGGGTAATTTGGATGATGTCAAATCCTAACTGTACCAAANGCACAGGGAAATGAATCTGGCTGCCAAAAACCTGAGATGTCGTTAGCGTGTTTTTCTTTGGTGGTGTTCCCACCTTTATCTGCAAGGAAACAATGTAATCAGAATGTGACTTTTCCCCCTAAACACATTAATAGAGGGAACTTCCTGGTCCAGGTCCATACCCTCTGGAGATCCATTTAATTTGCTCCGCTTATTGTGCTGGGATCTNGTGTGCAGGGCCTCTAGGCCAACGTCACATTGTAGAAACATTGATAGCAAGTACCAAAGGCAAGGTTCCCACTCATTCCTGGAATCCATGAATCACTCTGCTTACTAAATATTCATAAATCCTCCTGAACTCAGTTGGACTTTCCCAAAGATATTCAGCTTATTTTCAATNACTTTTGTGCCTCCCTTCCCATCTTTCTCTCCCCAGACACCATACTTGAAAACAGTAGAATAAGCTAAATCCCAACTCTTCGTCTTTTGTTCTTTGTTGGAGGAGAGGATAGTGAGCAATTGGACGTTTAAGTTCCCTAAGCCCCGTGTTATTGCTTTCCATATTAGGAGCGTGTGTGCATGACTTCATGAACTATCCGATGACATGCAACTTTATTTTAGACTCAATAAAGAGAAGTAATGAGTTATGGGAGGTTATTTCTGACATAAGGCAAACTAACTTTGAGAAAGAAAAAAGGTGTCATTCATATAGGCCTCCCTAGCTCAGGGACTGTCACCTATTACCTCCAAACAAATTCAAGAAAGAAGTACAGCTGTGAACACGTGGCTTACGCCAAGTGGAACAGGGAGGTGGGAAGAAGTTGCAGTAAGCAAATCCACAAGTTCCCTATTCTTTCTGCTCTGTCCTTCTTTGTGGGATAAGAGCCTCAGAGTCAGGACCCACTGGCTAGAGAGGACATTTGTAGTCTGAGTGTGTTTCTCCAAGACTTATGGGGCACATTGCAGCTAGNAGCTTTCAGACTGGCGTTTCAATTGCTGCAGTGAAATGCTGGGATTTAGCAAAAACACAGAACACACTGGTTCTTCTCCTCATGTTGGGTTGTTAATGACAACTTTGAGGATATCAGTAAACACTAAAATGAACGCTTATGTTTATCTGGGAGAGACAAACACTGAGATTTCCTGGGAGAATTCCATCCCTTCATACCTCTTGGCCTTCCTGTGTGAAATAGCNATTATGTTTTCTACCAAATCTAGGCCATCAAAGTGTCTGATTTTCTGATCTACAGATGACTAAGTAATTTCTCCCAGTGGAGATGGTGTTTATGGGGGAAATATCATTGGTGCAGTTGCTGCTTAGTTAAATTCTGGGATGCATGCCTAGAACTCATGGGTATCAAAACTACTTTATGAAGCAGCCCAAAGCTGACTTGCTGATTTAGAAATTTGGGAAATAAAAAGATTGGGATTTTGGAAAAGTCCCACTTCAAATGATGTCAGTATTTAACTATGTACTGTTAACTGCTGAGAATTGACTTCTCCTTACTGGTAGAACTAGCTTGAACTACCTAACAGACCATAAAAGCACAATGGCTGAAGATAACATCCACCAACATTAGTCTTTCCCTGAATTCTGTTAA
Organism: Neotoma lepida; assembly: GCA_001675575.1. Classification (NCBI taxonomy): domain Eukaryota; kingdom Metazoa; phylum Chordata; class Mammalia; order Rodentia; family Cricetidae; genus Neotoma; species Neotoma lepida. The sequence continues at coordinate 55,975 of LZPO01076002.1, read as the reverse complement.
GGTGATCTGTTACTAAATAAAAGCATTAATTTTGTTGGCTTATAAGAACCTCTTCATGCAAATGTGTGTGTTTGTGTCTGGATGTATGTGAGTATGTGTGAAACTCAGAGAAAGTGAGTTCTAGACATTCATTTACTGGACCAATATAGTGAGGGACAGGGAAAAGCCTACCTTCTCTTGGTGCAATGACTTTTTATTTTTGAAATGATTACTGTTTCCGTTCATTTCATGTGGAAGGAGGCTGGGGAGAAATGTATAGGCACACTTCTAAACCTCTCCATGGGTCACAGAGGGAGAGGATGCGCTGAGATGGGATTCTCTGACTGTAGGAGGTGAGAGTTGTGCTTACAATCCTGGANCTTCATTTATATTGCATCCTAGAGATGGGCTCATTTATGAAAGCTGTGAGTCAAATGGAGGAGGCAATTCCCAACTCCTGATTTGCTGATAGGTGGGAAACTGAGACTAAAAGGTTGTTGAGCTGTACCAAGGACCCATGTGAGAATAGAAATGATAATTCTGTCCCAGCAACCACATGCGACAACTCAGTATTTTTTTCTTCTTTTTTAAAATTGAAAATAGATTCTTCTCTCATACAATCCATCCCAACCACAGTTTCCCCTCCATCCACTCCTCCCAGATCCTTCCCCCCACCCCATTTCCCCCCAGAAAAGAGCAGGCCTCCAAGAGACAACAACAAGACAAGACAAAAGAAGACACAATAAGACGAGGCAAAAGTCCTCATAGAGAGGCTGGAGANGGAGGAAAAGAGTCCCAGGAGCAGGCAAAAGAGCCAGAGGCACACTGCTCCCACTGTGAGGAGTCCCACAAGAACACCAAGCTAACGGCTATAACATATATGCAGAGGACCTGGCACAGACCCATGCAGGCCCCATGCTTGCTGCTTCAGTCTCTGTGACTCCATATAGGTCATGTTCTCCTAGTGTTCTCCATCCCCTCTGACTCCTACAATCTTTCCTTCCCCTACTCCACAGGGTTCTCAGAACTCTGAGGGGAGGGACTTAATTAAGACTTCCAATTTAGCCTCTCTTGGCCAATGTCTGGCTGTGGCTCTCTGCATATCTGAGTCTCTCTGATGACAACTGGACAAGAACTAATGAGTATAGCAGAATATCATTAAGAATTNTTTCAGTGATTCTTTTATTTTATATTTTGCCAGTCTTGTTTAGTTCTGTTTTAGGTCTCTGAGCTATCTGGTTCCTGGCCATCCAGGCAGTGTCAGGCACGGGCTCCCTCTCATGATTTGGGCCTCAAGTTAAACCAGACATTGGTTGGCCACTCACACAAGTTCTGTGCCACCATTGTCCCAGCATATCTTGCAGACTGGATGGATTGTAGGTTAAAGGTTTTGTGGCTGGGTTGATGTTCAGGTTTCTCACTCAATAGCCTGCAGAGTACCTTCCTGCATGAAAGAGACTAGAATGTAAGGGTGAGGGCTCCATGCAGGCACCAGCTGTACCTCTCTACATTCAGTGAGCTGTGTGGATGTTGTTCTTGGCAATGGAGCCCTGCTGCCAGTTTTCAGAGAGTGACCTTCTGTCCTAGGTTGTTTAGGGGTCTCCANAGGACCCCCTTGGGCCAACAACTTAATGGAAGGGATGGAGGGAGAGGCAGCTAGAATTGGGGGACATTGGGGGGCAGTGTGGAAATCTAGTGTAGCAGAAATTTCCCAGAATCTATGAGGGTGATGCTAGTGAGGACTTCTCATAATGGAGGATATGGAGTCAGAACTGGCCATCTTTCTGTAGACAGCTCGATATTTTCTTCAGCTGAGCTTAGCATCAGGATCAAGGAGAATGGGCATAATGGCTTGAGCACAGTATGCAGGGATCACAGGGTGAGGGACTCAAAGGTGTTGCCAGAACAAGGCTGCAATGACTATGTGGCTCAAGCTGGAGGAGCAAATGGAAGAAAAAGAAGTTTGAGAGACAGGTGGGCCTGGGAATGTCTTGGGATGTCACACTTAGGGTCTACAAGCAGACAAATAAGAGATCCATTGTGCGGAATGAGATCTTACTGAGGGAACGTGCCCCTAAATGTCTGTGCTGAAATCTTATCACAATGGTGAGATTANAAGATGGGTTGAGAGGTAATTAGCATGAAAGCACCATTTTTGTTAATAATGTTAGTGCTATTGTTGTGAATGGTGTTAGTGCCATTGTTGTGAATGGTGTTAGTGCCATTGTTGTGAATGGTGTTAGTGCCGTTGTTGTGAATGGTGTTAGTGCCTTTATACTTGAGAACTAAGCAGGTGCAATGGCATGAACCTATATTTCAGAATTCAGGAGGCTGAGGCAGGGGGATCATGAGTCCAAAGTCAGCCTAGCCTACATAGCAAAAATAGCTTAAGAAAGGAAAACAGAAAGAAAAAAAGCAAAAGGGAGGCCCAGAGAGATGTATACTTCTGTCACATGAGATGCTAGCAGACATCATTTATGAACCAGAAAACTGCCATCACCAGACATCNTGTTGGTGTCTTAAGTCTTGCCCAACTTCCAGAGCTGTGATAAACAGTTNCTGCTTTTCTTCATCTACCCAGTGCATACCATTTCATACCATCATCCCAATGGGCTGAGATAGAATGTCCCCTGGCAGTGATAACACCAGGACATGGCCCTGAGAGTGGACTTCTGTGGAGAAATAACAGAAATGGCCACAAGACTATGAAGCTTGGGAGATGGTGTAAACATGGGTGTCCCTCACCTAGAATGCCAAGACTTCTGGCTGAAGACACAGTCTATGTAGAAGCTAGACAACTGAGCTCCTGGAAAGCGGGTGCTATTGTTGGTGTTTTAAGTACTGTGTTGCTAAACCTTTCATTAGCAGTGCTTGTAAGGACTTGCTGATGTCAAGAGGCCCAGCAGAGAAGACCAACATTCTGGTCCTGAGCAAACACTGACAAACATNTGGGGCAGTACANAACAGTTGAGAGCCTACCTTTGCCCTCAGAACTGGAGCTATGGAGTGTTATTGTGGCTCTGCCTTTGACTTATTCATGTAACTTTGGACTTCATAACAACCTCTCCAGCCTCCTTATCTGTGAAATGCAAAGCTTGGCTTATGTGGTTTCCCAGGAATTTTCTGGCTCAAACTCACATTCAGCTTCAGCAGAATGTTTGTTTCTAACCTTTCCCAGGCTGCCGCTGTTTAGCCTAATTGCTAGCCCTCCACAGACTCCATGCTGCCTGACCTCACCCTCAGATTACTCTTTCTCTCCACTTAGAGATAACAGTCTCAACTACCTCAGGATAATTCCTCCAGCTGCCAAAACTATTCCCAAAATGCAAACTCGTGGCTGCTGACTCACACGCTGCAGGGAAGCACTGGCTTCGCATATGTTGCCACTATGCTCAGAGACCAAGTTTTTGGTGCAGAGCCAGGGAGCTGGCCCTTCAGATGTTCTGTGGGAGTCAAAGGAGGCAGAGAGACACAACATTAAAGCCACCACTGCTGTCACTTGTAAAATGTGAGAAGTATACATGGCAGCCCCTGCATATATACTGAAATTATATAAGCACACAAATACTATTTGTATATCATTCTGCAGAATGGGTAAATACATGGCTTAGGTGTCAACAGATATTACCCAAGAACACCCTGCTGAAGCCAAGTCTAACCAACAACATGTATCTAAAATTCATGTGTGGAAGTCTAACATCACAGGAATGAATGGGATTCGGACAGAAAGAGTGGGGTGAAAAGATAGACACTGGCAGCATTGCACTGAAGGAGCACCTTTTTCTATAGGGCCAGGTCATGAGGAAGCAATGAAGACAGAGTGAGCAAGACACGGAACTCGGTGAAGTCACATAGTACTAGAGAAATTGCAGTTCCTGGGAAGAAACAGCCTATGGAGAAAACGACAGTATTAAGTGTGAGAGGTTCTAGAGATGCTCATTCAAAGGAGGAAATGGAGACCAGATGGAAATTAGAAGAAAGAATAAAACTTGGTCTGTAGTTAAGCAAGAGGGAAGCATTGACTAGAAGCNTTAGAAGGGGGCACAGCAGATGAAGCTTGAAGCAACAGAGAGATGAGTTCACACTGAGAGATGAAGGAATAAGGAGAGAAGACAATAAGGAGATTTTGAGGTTGAAGCCAATACATCAGCACACATATTAAAATGGATATCACATTGTTTTATATTATGTCAGTGTGATGCTTTGAATATGAAATGTCTCAACATGCTAGTGACTGTCTTCTGAAAAAGGCATGGAACTTTTTGGAGGGGTCTACATGGTGGTAGTAGGTCACTGAAGGGCAGACCAATGAGTTACAGTCCATTGGCTTTNGGACATGCTATTTCTATTTTTTTAGTCCACCAAAATGTGAGGAGGCCTGGTGACAAGCTTTTGCCACCTTGCACTAGGTCCTACCTCTTCTGCCGAGATGGAATGTATCCTCTTAGAACATGAGCCAATGTAAACCCTTCCTTCTTTTAGGTATTTTGTCCCAGAGACAAGGAATGTAACTACTACAGTCACATCACACAGGGCAAGTTTCTCAGCATACCAAGCGGAGGAAGAGTGGAAAACAGGGTGACTTAGAAAGTTCTGGAAGCAGAAAAATGAGAGCAAGAAGTTAACCCTACCTTGAAATAAGTCTCAAGTTGGTCTGAAAGACAATGCCTCACCTGACCAACAGGGGACACTTTTGAGAAAGCAAGAAATAACTGCAGCGAAGGTTGATTCCCACCTGTTATTATCAATGTTTCCTTTTCTGTTGATAACATATTCAAGTTCACTGGTCCCAGCGAAGGCTTTCACACACACGGGGCTGCTGCTCTATGTGGTGGGCGTTTGAGAACCCGGAGCCATGCTAATGTGAAGTACAACCATGGAGTGAGGCAAAAAAAAACTCCAGCAGCTCTTATGTTACCTACTTATTCCACCAATCGTGCAAATGGACTCTAATAATGATCCGACTGATGGAAGACTTGTTTTCTGAGGCAAATACTGTCCACAGTTCACAACCCCCTCCTTCCCTTCTTGACACAGCCTCTGTGTAGGTCACTGCTTCCTACATGTGGCTGTAACCTTAATTCTTGGATGTCTGCTCACAGTGAGGGAGAGTTCAAACTGTAAATCCCCACAGTCACCACTTCCAATATTTTTGAACAAAAACATCGAATGACTCTGTACTATTTTTTTGTTAATATCTAAAACATTTTACTAACACGTAACTGGCTGGAAGAGAATATTTTCTAGTGTGTTAAAAATACCAGTTAAAAACAGAACAGTTGCTACNTNATCATTTTTTTGAGCTACTAATGTCATTAAAATACTATCTTTGAAAGCCAACATTCACCAAAATCTAACATTTTAAAAATGTACACAAATTCTAGCTAGATCACAGTGTCACAGATCATGGGTCAAACAATCCGCGCCTCCTATCCGGTTTTTCAGAAATTTCCCCTAGTCCCAAAGAAAACTGCTACTGTAGAGTCATTGCAAGATATTGGTCTTCCTGTTTTAAGCCTTATATCATGCAACTTTACAGTAAGCATTGTTTTTAGCAACTTTTTTTTAGTTTAAAAATAACTTTCACTTATTGCTTGAGAATTTCATACATGGATATAGGTGTTCCAATCAAATCCAACCCTAACTCCCTCTTCCCCAACTCCTCCCAAAGCCTCCCACTTTCCCCTCCTGGTTTCATGTACTCTTCTTTTTTTTTTTTCAGTTTTTTAACCCACTGAGCCCAACTGAGTGTTGCCAGGATGTGCATGGGTGTGGGGCCATCTACTGTAGCATGGAAAAGTTCCAAGGTCCCCACCCTAGAGGAAAGATGGGGAAGGCTGCTCCCTTCCCCAGCAGCCATTGGTTGCCAATAGCAAGTAGGCAGAGCTCCGTCAACCCCTCTCCCATCCATCCATGCATGCTGCAGTTTGGGCTGCTTTGATCTCCACCAGCAGTGAATTTGTGTGTGCAACAGTTCTATTATTCCCAGAAAACACTGGTTTGTAGTAGTCCTCCACAACCCGTGGCTCTCACAGCATTTTCACCCCCTCTTCTGAAATAGTCCCAGAGCCNTCAGAGGAGGGTGTGGGACAGATGTCCTGTGTAGTGCTGTGCACCCCACAGTCTCATTCTCTGCACATTGATTGCTTGTGCTAATCTCACAGTGCAGAATAGATGTCTTACCCAGTGCTGCACACCCCACAGTCCTGTTTTCTGCCCTTGACTGGTTGTGCCAGTTGCCATCTACTGTAGGAAGGAGCTTCTCCCAGATAGGTTGACATGAAACATGTTTCCTCTGCTTAGGATGTGAGACTGTCTGTTGGGAAGAACAATATTTCATTCCCGTGTTCTACTCCATGGTGGAAATACGCTGCACTGTGTCTAATTACATTCTTGGTGAAGATTTTAATTCTTTCCAATTTTTGGCTACTATGAATGTCTCTGATATATGTTTTTGTATATGCTTTTTGGTGAAACATGTGAATATTTGTGCTTAGTATATCCAGCAGTAAAATTATTGGGTCATAAATAGTCACATGCATAGTAGCTTTATTAGTTGATGCCAAGTATTTTTTAAACCAAATTATGCTATTAGTAGTAGTACATTAGAGTCTCAGCTGTGCCACACCACGGCAGTCTCTGACCCTTTCCACTTTGCCTATCTTAGCTAGTATGAAGTTTCTGAACTTCAAAGCTGGTTTTTAGGCATTTTTGTATTTTCTTCAATTATCTTTTTATTTTCCCATTTGTTTTACTTTTTTCTTATTAATACGTAGGTGCTCTTTATATATTCTTTCCAAAAGTCTGTTTAATATATATATTTCAAATATCCCTTTCTCACTCATTCATTTTCATTTTGACTTCATAAGTAGTATCTTCATAAGTAATATGAAAGTTCTCAGTTTTGATGTACACCTATCTTCAGTCATTTGTTTTTATGGTTAATACATTTTATATCCTGGATAAGATATTTTGTCCACCAAACACTGTGAAAATGTTCTCACCAGTTTTCTTCTAGAAGCTTTTTTGCTTTAACATTCATGTTTAGTCCACAATTACTCCTGTGATGCCTGTTCAAGCTGAGTTAGTGTTTATATGATCCGGGAGGTAAAGATAAGATTTGCCTTTTCTATATCATATCCAAATGACCCAGCAACATTGAGTACGATGGTCTTTATTTCTGTAATGCCTCATGTCTAGCTTTCTTACCAACTCACTGACTTTACACGTGTGGATATGGTTTTGGACATTGTCCTATTTGATTATTGTGCGAATACAATACCATTTCAATCACTGAAGACTCATAATGTGGTTCTTTTAGTGTAAATTTTTCATATTTATTATTTATTTTCAATATTTCTTCAATTACTCCTGTCCCCTTGTTTCTATATGAAATTTAGACTGTGCTTATCAATGTACACACACACACACACACACACACACACGCACACACACACACACACAGAAACAAGTGCACATTCCTCTTCGGCGGGGTTTTGATTGCATTACATACTGATAGACATTGGGATACACACTGTATATTAATTTTGTAATATTTTCATAATATTTTATCTTCCAGCCTATCAGAACTAGTTGTTATTCATTTCCACAGACCTTGTTCATTTCTTCTCAATAATATCTTGAAGTGTTCAGTGTGGAAGAAACCCTGGGAGCATATCCTTAAGAGTTATAAATAGCACCTTTAAATTTTAATGTCAAAATATAGGAAAACATTGAATTTTAAATATTAGTTTTATAGGCAGCCACTTTGTAATCATTCTTTAAACACTTTCAGATAGAGGAGAGGTTATTGCCATGCAAACTCTCATTTTAATGACAATTTCATTTCTCTTTCTATTTGTTGAGACTCTTTTTTCTTTGTTGAAATAGATAAGCTCTCAAATACAATAATGAATGGAAGACAGTGATCTTTGAATCATCCCAACCTCACCAAAATGGAATTCTATTTAGGATAAGCAATTATTATAGCTGCTGTAGTTCCCACATGTATTCTTTACCAGAGTAGTAAACTGACCCTGTATCTCTGCTTACTCAAAGTATTGATATCACAAGTTAGCATTAGGTCCTCTTGAATTTTTGTAGTCACTGTGATGACTATGTAATTTCCTCCTGGTCCATTATGTTGCCATTGTAAGTATAGAGATGTGTGATAAATAGCTTCATCTACTTTTGTAGGTGCTTAAATTTTCTTTATTTATTTAATTTTTTTTTCAT
>LZPO01076002.1:23335-34243 GCA_001675575.1 Neotoma lepida | reverse complement strand
ACTTTGTAGACCAGGCCTGCCTCAAACTCACAGAGCTCCTCCTGCCTCTGCCTCCCAAGTGTTGGGATTAAAGGCGTGCTCCACCATGCCCAGGCTCTAACAAGCTTCCTTTAGTGACTCTTAGGAAAATTTCTAGGCCAGTAGCTTTCTGATGGTATTTCCACCCATATAAGTTCAATTTACACAAAGCATAAGAAAAAAAAAAACGAGTTGAAAGAGTGGAAAGATGAGTCATTGGTTAAGAGTACATATTGCTCTTACAGAGGATCTGAGTTTAGTTGTCAGAACTCATGTTGAGTGGCTTACAACTATCTGTAATTTCATCTCCAGGTGAGGGGATCATCTTATGGCCCCTGCAGGCAACACACACACACACACACACACACACAAACATAAAAAGATGAAAATTGAATTAAAATTTTTTCCTCAATGCTAATTCAATTAATAGATAGAAATGAATTTTTTGAAAATTCAGGTACAATAGAAATACCTACTTGTTCACTGAGTCTCCAGGACACTGATTTATTTGATTGTCTTTTTCTGTAGATTTTAAAGAAGTGGCTTTTGAAGATGTGTAACATCAAATGTTGCATGCTAAAATTCCATCACATCAACACATGTTTTGACACAACCTTGGCTACTATCTAAGCATATGACCTTAGACACATACCTAATACCTTTGAATATCATCATCTGCCAGATGGGCACCCCGATACCACACAGCATCTGTGAGAACTAAATGTATGGTAAGTGTAGAAAGCACACTCTAACGTCTAATGTACCACAGGAGTGCTGGCTGTNCTGAAAGCATCTACTGTCCAGACCCACAATGTCATGATGCTCAAAGCATCCATCAATCAACTTGGAGACTAAGCTCAGGCTCCAAGTCACAGAGCCCCAACTGGACCCAGCTTTCTTTCCACCCCACTCTAGCATCTAAATTGAGAAAACTTGACTCAGATTTGTAATCATGCTGAGCAAGGAACTCAGAGAAGTGATTTGAATTCCTTACATGATGAAGAAAAATTAATGTTAAGTATAGGTAGTCTCTAACTTAACTGAAGTTTTGTTTATGATCTTTTGACTTGAAGATGTAAGCAGGACATCTGTCTGAAGCCTGGTATGGAGTTTTGGTCTTTGAAGAGACTGGTGATGGATGTGTCATGCTGGTTTCTGATGCTAGGCAGCAGCAGAAAGCCAGGACTCATCAGCCAAATGATCACAAGACATAGTGGCCCAATGCACTGTGCTGAGTTGCTAGGCTTGAATGGTGTTTGTGTTCCTTGTCGTGCTTTAAACTTAGGATGAGACTCTCTTACCCTCCAAAGAGAAGGCATACTTTGTCATATTTAGATATCAGAAGTTTGTTTTGTCAAAGANCTAGGTGACAGGTGGAGAGACTTAGAAAAGGCCAAATTATACTACCTGAGAGATAGCCAAGAGGAGAAGCCAAGATGAGAGGCAGAAGAAGTGACAGTGGGAGAAGACAAGAGAGGAGAGAGAAGCAGGTGAAGGGGAGGGGAATGAGGAGGGAGATTTGCCCCATGGACTTTTCAACCTATGGGTTGTGAGCCCTTTAGGGGTTGAACAACCCTTTCACAGGGGTAGCATATCAGATATCCTGCATATCAGATATTTACATTATGATTCATAGCAGTAGCAAAACTACAGTTATGAAGTAGCAATGATATAATTCTATAGTTGGGGGATACTACAACATGAGGAACTATATAAAGGATCACAGCATTAGGAAGGTTGAGAACCACTGCTCTAGAAGGACAGAAGAATTAGACAGGTTTACTTTCTTTTTTTGAGTACATTGTATTAGTTTTTCTTGACACATTGTCATCTTGCTTCCTGACCCTCCATTTATAACTAGTAGACAGCTTTCACATGTCATCCCTTACCTTCATCTTTAAAACTGGCTTCCAGCTTTCATNTTTTTATAAAATTTATTTTATTTAAGTTTTTTTCATTTATTTTACACACCAACCACAGTTTCCACTCCCTCCTCTCCTCCTGTTCTCTCCCTTGACTCCCATCTACCCTCTTCCTATCCACTCCTCTTCCTTCTCATCATATGTACTCACTCGTAAGTGGATACCAGGAGCGAAGTACAGGATAACCAACCTACAATCCCCAGTCCCAGAGAGGCTAGATATCAAAGAGGGCCCAAAGAGGGATGCATAGATCTCCCTGGGAAGGGGAAATAGGAAAGATCTCCTGGGTAAACTGGGGGCAGGGATGGGGGAGAAGGGGGATGGGAACTCAAAGGAGACAGCTTTCAGTTGACATTTCAGGACGTTTCTTCTTTTCTTTTGCCTCCCATCGGGTCTTAGTCCAACACCAAGATCCTGAGACCAGTTGTTAAGTTCACTCCTGTCCCAAAAGAACCACGAAAAACGTTGATGTTCCTTAGAGAACAAGGCTACATGGCTGTTGTATTTCATTCCATACTTTAATAACCCCAGGATAAGACTGGCATTGTCTGATGTAGGTCCCTGGCACACCTGAGGTCCTAACAAGGCAACACGCGTATATGCTCACACACAAGAACTCTACCTGTGTCTTTACACTGAAGTGGGCTTGTGAATTTGTTCTAATGCCTGACTCCGTTTAGACTTATACATTTGGTGTTTATTAATTTTTTTGGAGATTTTAATTAAGAAACAACACATGTTCTGTGCTATTTTCAATTGTTGATAAATTCTTTAATACTTAACCAATTCTAGTCAAGCTTAGCGAAGAACATGGAATACATTTTGTATTCTTAAAACCCCATCTGTTTTTCCATGTACTGAAATGAAAGGAGAAAGAGAGAGAGAGAGAGAGAGAGAGAAAGAGGGAGAGAGAGCACACACAAAAAGAAGGCTGCACTAAATATCTCTTCCCAGGAGATGACGTAGGAGCTCTATCCTTATTACCATCATCTCCATGTTACCTTTTGAGAACATATGTGATAGGGTTCCAAAGCTAATTGGTAGAAAACTACTTATAGTCGAAAAGTACTTTACTAGACCTAGGTAGCACTACACCAGGAGTAAGCAGCCATATTTCTGAGAAATAAGATGATAGACTAGGAGGCGTCTTTGTCAATGCTCTCCACTACCTTTAAAATTAGCACATTGACACCACGCAGCCTCTCAGTGTCTCCCATGGACACCCAGCATTCATTTCCACTCTGTCCCCTCCTGGGAGAACTCTAGAGGGATTCTAAAGGGAGATAATTGCAACAATATGGTCTTTCATGCTTCAGTTGTCAGCTTTTCCCACCCTAAATCATACCCTGGAATCTCAAGTCCTGTGTAATTCTTTTGGAATAAAACATGGAATTATTTTGGAGAAAAATGTACAAAAAAGTGATTTCTTTTAAAGGGGCTACTTTACTCTTGCCTCTGTTGTCAGGGTTATCAAGATCTCTATTTTTCACTTTGGGGTCCCAGTCCTTAGCCTCTATGTATGGCAGACAGGGCTGTAGAAATGCATCTCCACTCTTCTCTCTTTGTCCCCTTGGACAGCAGGCCCAGCAGCCGCATGCCATTGTGCTGAGGCTCACATTTTCCATCAGTAGTGTTTGGCTCTTTGGCCAAGCCCTCCAGCTGCCTTGAAGTTGCCTACAAAACCAGCTCATCTCTTCCTGANAGACCACCTGGGAAGTTCTGTGGCTCTAGNAGGCTCTTAATTACTAAATGTTCAAAATAAAACCTTTGTCAGGTCTGTTTCTGGATTGCTTTGCATTTCAGGAGAGTACCACCATCCTGTTAAAATAAATTCCAAAAGGGTTTGGAGAGCCAGTTGTCCGCAGCTTCTGCTTTGGTCTGGAGAAGGAGCAATCCACAGTGTAATTGTCCTCACATATGGTTCTTCCAGCCCCCTTTGCCACACACACTGGGATTTGGCATCCATACACATTTGTTGTTTACACAGAAACGTCCTTCATACTCAGCTTGATTGCTGTTCAAAATTTGTCCACTGAAGTATTTCCTTGCTGTTGTACAATTGTTGACTTAAATAAGAAAAAGATATATCTCTTAAATTGCTTCATGGTTCTTGTATGTTTGTGGTGTATATATGTTTGGGTGTATGTATGTGTGTGGGGGAGGTGTCCATATATGTATGTGGAAATCAGAGGTCAATATCAGTGTTCTCTACTACTTTCTACCTTTTTTTACTTTAAATTTTTCTTTATTTTTGAAAATTTCATACATGTGTACGATGAAATATATCTACTCTTTCCCCTTCCATATTCTCCTACTGCTTACAAAACGCCCACTTTGCAGCTCCGTGCATTCGTGGTTTTTGTTGTTGTTGTTGTTGTTGTTCTATTTTGGTACCCAATAAGTCCAGTAAGTGCTGTTCACACGGGTGTGGGTGTGGAGCCTGTCACTGGAGCATGGGAATCTACCAATGGCCAATCAAAAAAACAACGATTCTCTCTTCCTAGCAGCTTTCTCTCAATCGCTCCTTATTGAGGGGTAGGACCTGGAAAGTGTCTCACCCATCTGGGCTGGGATTTTGGTCAAGTTGATCTTGTATAGGNTTTATGTCAGTAACCACAGCTATTGTGAGTTCTCAGTTACCACAGCCAAGCTTACACCATACCCAGGAGACACCATTTCACAATACTCGTCTCCATCCTCCACATCTTACATCCTCCGCATCTGCTATTCCAGGCATTCCATGATCCCTAGTGGTGAAGAAGTTAATATAGATGACCTCCTCAGGGCTGAACTCTCATCTCCTGTTCTCAGCACTTGGACCGGTTCCACACCCTCCGCTGACTATGTCCAATAGGAAAAGAAGCTCCTCTGACCAAGATGAAAGGCAACCCAGGTNTGGCAACATAAACATACATATTAGATGGCAGTTTGACAGCAAGACCATGTAGGAAAATAACAAAGCCTATTTTACCCTATGGCCTATCACCTCCCCAGGCTTTTGATTAGGACTACAGCACCAGGCGTGAAACCTCCTCCTGTGGAGCAAGCCTCAGATATAATCAGAACCTACTTAGTTACCCCTCATCGCCATGCCGCTATTGCATAAGTAGGCAGATCTTTCCTGGCAGGTTGTTAGGATGGCATGTCCAGCTCCTCTTTCCATGCTGGAATTTGGTCTAGCTTGTGCTTGCCCAAGTCTCAATGCCACTGTCACAACTGCTGTGGGCTCTTTCATGCAGCTGCCTTTCTGTGTTCAGAATCCATTTACTCTTGGGCTTTTTCTAGTTGGGAGATATCTTATTACTGCTTTAACTTCATCGATGGTTATAAATTCATTTAAATTACTTATTTCATCTTGGTTTAATTTTGGTATGTTGTATGCATCTAGAAATGCCATCCATTTCTTTTAGGCTTTTTTTTTGAGGCCCTTTTTATTGGGGTCCATTATGGTGTCTGCAATTTTCAGAGAAGACATGTTTGTAGTGGGTAGCTGTTCCAGCTTTGACCTTGAAACACTGCCCCTAGTGTGNCAACAAGTAACTGCCACACCTGCCTATGACCTGCCCCTGGGGTGTGGCCACTTGGGATGTGTACGTGCTTGCTCTCTTGGCTCCTCGTGGTCCTGGAGGCTGGACTGCAGACCAAGTCAGAGTTCTCCAGAGAACTATGCTAGACTGCACTCATCTCTCCCAGACCCTGTAACTGACTCCTTATTTGCTGAAGTTACCCCTGAAATAAACCTCTTTTAATTACCAGATAAACTACATGGAATTGCCTCGTTCATTGCCGCAATACATGCTGTCTGGGATGTTTGTGTATTTTTGTTTCTGCACTGGGACTTGTGCATCTTGGGTTAGTTGTATGAGCAGAAGTGTGGATCTGGGGCTGATAGCCCCNGGACTTCTCACCTGTTAGCACTGGCAGGTAAGGGAACTGCAGAGGTGTAGGCTCAGGGCTCAGGCTCCAGTGACCATTTACCTGTGGGCACAAGGAGCTATGCAGGTTAAGAAATTTAGGCTGAGATTTAAGAACCTGGGGGACCTTTTGCCTGTNGATACTGGGAACTGGGTAAATGAGGGCGTTTGGACTGAACAGAGCCCCTTTCACCTTATTTTTGAAATGGGCACTCTTGTTAAACCTGGAGGACACTGATTTGAGCTGAACTGAACTGACTGGCTAAGCAGCAAGCCCCTAAGATCCACCCCATCTTTCCCCACAAGCACTGGGGTTTCAGATGTGCACCACTTTGCCTAGATATCATGTAAGTGCTGAGGGGTCAATCTCAGGTCCTCATGTTTGCATGTCATCTTATTTACTTTCGTACTGTTGTGATAAGACACCATACCAAGGCAGCCTGTAGAAGAAAGAGTTTATCTAGGACTCACAGATTCAAAGGGTTAGAGCCCTTGATAACATGTCAGAGAGCATGGCAGTAGGCAGGCAGTAGCTGAGAGCTTACATATTGAGCCACAGCATGAAGCAGAAAGAGCTAACTAAAAATGGTATGGGCTTTTGAAGCCTCAAAGTCTGATCCNAGTGACACATCTCCTCCAACAACACCACACCTTGTAATCCTTCCCAAACAGTTCCATCAACTGGGGACTAAGCATTCAAATATATGGGCCTATGGAGGGCATTTTCATCAAACCACCACACACTCTAAGCACTTGATACACCGAACCACCTCTCCTGGACTTAGTGGTTCTTTACCGTCCTAGGCACTAGCTGAAGATGAAGGAAACTTATCTTTTAGACTCAGAGCATCTATCACAATGATGTCCTTTCTTCCTAACATACAGACATTCTTTGCTGGTGAGAAAACAGACTGGGATGTGTGATTCTTCCACCCATAACATGAAGACACATTCATTCTATTCTCTAAAGAGTCTTGTTACTGCTAAAATCCNAGGTTCTTTCATGAAAATGCTCAATTCATGCAAACGTAATGTCATGCAAATGAATTAAAGCAGAGAAATGGAGTCTGGAAGCTTCAGGTAAGGAGCTCCATTAAACCCATCATCAAAGGATATAGAGTTTAAAGTGTGTTTGCATATGTTGGTATCTTGGTGGATGATGACTTGTATTGAAAGCAGTCTGAACCGTGTGGGAGGAAGAGGTCATCTGTGTTAAGAAGGGGCATGTTAGCATGAGTATAATCANTTGTGTTCCCCATTTACAACTAAATTCACACACGTTTGCATCAAAACAAAGAGTGATGTGCACTTGGCTAAAGTGCCTTCAGTTGGGCTGACGTGGGGAAGTAGAAACAGGCTTTACTCAAACAGGATGAAAGAAAGAGTATTGAATGATGTCATGGAAACTTCTGGAAGGCATGAGAGCTCAGCACAAAGACACTACTTTGGATAATTTACTTCAAGTCTGTTGTGTCAGACAGCAGATCTCAATGTAGTTCAACTAAAGGTAGTTCTGCACTCTTCAAAGTATTTGAGATACCCAAAGACTTATGTTGGATTTATCTATTGAAAATTAACATGTAGAAAATCATAACTGACAGATTTAAATAAAACATTTATTATTTCATTTATTATAACAGTAATGAATGGATTTNATACTAATGAAAACATATTTAGGAAAATGACTTTTTCCAGAATGAAATAAGCTTACCAAGAAGAGTGACACTGCTTCATATTTTCCTCTTTGATGTTCAGCTTAATAGATGCCTGCTAGATTTTCATGTTTGATTCTCAAGTCCATTTCAATATTGCACCCCATATTGTCTCTGGAAAACCCTACTGGCATGCATAAGAAAAAGAATAAATAAATGAAGTGGTGTTTAATAATTTTTATGGAAATAATTTTGGTTTTGTATAGNCCCAGAAAGGTCTTGGGGGCAGGGCCAGCATGATNTATTATCCCAGCAACACTGCCTTCTAAGACTGTGTTCATTTTCACATGTTCTCTCATCTCTTACCTCCAAACCTTTGATATAAGGGGCTTTTTATCAAACTCCTACCCCACCCCTTTCCTCTTTCATTTCCCATAGAATTTGACGGGACATTCCTGGGACACTCAGACATCTGTAAATCTCGGCTTCACACACATTGTTATCTCCCCCATTCTCCTCCCAGTGTGGAAGTTGATCCCTTGGAGCAGACATACCTGAGAAGCAACTTTCATCTCCCTGATCTGAAGACATTGCCTCATCATTTTGTCTGGCCTATGGTACAGAAGGACAATAATGTCTTCATCAAAATGTCACTTCTGTGGTATATGTGGCATGGAGCATACTAATTACTATCTTTGACCTTTATTTTCCTTGCATGCAAAATAAGGATAATATATGTGGTCGTATAAGGATTAAATGTGATGATACATGTCATACATGTCAGAATCATGGTAGCCATTCAAAAATGTCAATCATTATTGCTAGACTAGAATATCACAGTCATTTATAAGCCTGAAAGAATAAACATTAAAAACAACTATTTAAGAAGGAAATATCACTGTTCATTTGCTCATGTGAGCATATGTCCATTAGATCAGTTGTCCTCAATTCTTTAGGTTTTAGGAGCCAATGAAATATGGACAAAGGTGTTTATATTACACATGTGTGTGATATATGCATATATATTTATATGTGTGTGTGTAATGACAATAACTAAAGAAAAGGAGACCATGAACCTGAGAGGGAGTGGAGGGAGGACATGGGAGGAGAGAGAAGGGGGAGAAATGATATAACTACATTTTAATTAAAATGGATTTTAAAAAACAAATATTAAAAAGAACCCTTGTTTATGTGGTTCTATCTAATGGTATTTATTATATTGAATATTTCTTTTATTTTCAAATTAATGTATGAATGATAAAGTAAAATTTATATTTCCACATTCTAAATGTGTCTCTGATTTATTTTTGAGTTATTTTTTGTATTGAATATAAAGATATAGAAAGTTAAATATATGCATATATGTATATATATGACAATTATATAGAGTCATGAATTTTATATATGACAGTTTACTTTTTCCAGAACAATTTATTGAAAACAATACCATATATTCATTGAGTTATCTTTGTATATTTCTGAAAATTCATTTATAGGTGGGTCTTCTTTGCACTTTTTTATGCCCCAACAATCTGCATGCCTGCTCCTTCTCTAAAACTATGGTATCTAGCTTATTACAGTTTTACATAGGTTATGCTAGCAGTATAGTAGTATACTATATACTAGTTATACTACTACTAGTAGTAGTCTGTTTTCCATTGCTACAAAGAAATAACCAAGTATTTTATGGAGAATAAATATATGTTTGCTTACTTGGCCTTAAAGGCCAATAGTCCAAAGAATACTGAATCTACTCCAGTGAGAACCCCTCAGCTAAATCACTTATGCTGGATGGTATCATGTGGGAATTGTGTAAAAGAGAGGTTGTATGGCCAGATGGGAAAGCAGAGAGCAGCAAAAGATCAACTTGCTCATTTCTAAGCACCCTTCCAGAAAGTCTGGTCATTTTACCCAGGATGACCTAAATCCCTTCTGAGAGAAGCTCTCCCAGTGACCTGACCAGAACTTGTGGTAGTTCACTTCTCAAAAATTCAACCATCCCTCAACATTACCATATCCTTACATTGAGGCCAAATGTCCCACACAAGAATCCTTGGGTGACAAACCACACCCAGAACATAACATAGAACTTGAATCAAGTGGGGTGAGATGGCTGTTGTTATGGTAAGAATGAAAACTGGTCTAGTCACTATGGAAATCATTTCAGGAGGTTCCTGAATAAAAACTAAAACTAAGCAAAATAAGCACACCATATGAGCCAGACACACTAGTGCTAGCTATTTATCCCAAAGATTACCAGTCAGCATATCACATGGATGGTTGTATACCAATATATTTTTTTAAACCTTTTTTATTTAAAAATTTTTTTGTTCATTTTACATACCAACCACAGATCCCCCTCTCATCCTTCCTCCCGCTCTCCCCTAACCTGACCCCCGTCCCCTTCTCCAAAAGGGTAAGTCCTCCCATGGGGGAACAGCTAAGTCTGGTACATTCAGTTGAGACAGTGCCAAGCTCCTCCCCACTTTATCAGGGGTCAGCAAGGTGTCCGATTATAGGTAATGGGATCCAGAAAGCCGGCTCATACACCAGGGATANNCTCCCCCCCCACTCACCCCTATCCCCTCCTCCAAAAGGGTAAGATCTCCCATGGGGAGTCAACAAAGCCTGGTACATTCAGTTGAGGCAGGACCAAGCCCCTCCCCACTGCACCAGCTGAACAAGGCATTCCACCATAGGTAATGCGCTCAAGAAAGCCAGCTCATGTACCAGGGATAGATCCTGATCCCACTACCAGGGGCCCCTCAATAGACCAAGCTACACAACTGTCTACNGTATGCAGAGGGCCTAGTCTGGTCCCATGCAGGTTCCACAGCTATCAGTGTAAAGTTCATGAGTTACTACGAGCTTGGTTCAGTTGTCTCTGTAGATTTACCCATCCATGATCTTGACCCCACTTGCTCATATAATCCCTCTTATCTGTCTTCAACTGGACTCCCAGAGCTTGACCTGGTGCTTGGCTATGGATCTCTGTATCTGCTTCCACCAGTTACTGGATGAAGGACCTATGATGACAGTTAGGGTAGTCACCAATCTGATTACCAGGGTAGGCCAGTTCAGGCACCCTCTCCACTATTGCTGGTAGTCTAANCTGGGGTCATCCTTGTGGATACCTGGGAACTTCCCTAGCACCAGGTTTCTNCCTTAACACATAATGTCTCCCTCTATCAAGCTATCTCTTTCATTGCTCTCCCACTCCGTCCCTCCCCNAGCTCTACCATCCCATTCNCTCATGTCCTCATGCCTCATCCCCTCCCCTCTCTTGCTCCCTCTCACTCCCAGTTTACTCATGGAGATCTCCTCTGTTTCTCCTTCCCAAGGTGATCCATGAGTCCCTCTTAGGGTCCTCTTTGTTTCCTAGCTTCTCTGGAGCTGTGGGTT
>LZPO01076002.1:6986-22124 GCA_001675575.1 Neotoma lepida | reverse complement strand
TTTTTTTTTTCTTTTGTTGCTACATCTCAACTATATTGACACCAGAGTTTTGTTACTACTAATCAGATAATTTGGTCTCTCTTTGCAAGAGTCCTGCCCTATCTCTCAGTGTGGAACTTGACCTGAAATCAAGAGTGTTGTTTTCCTCTGAAATAAATACACGATAGGAGCTTCTGTTATTCACATGAGAAGGATCCAAAGGACCAAAGTGATCATGAACAGAGATCACATGGGTCCCTTCTCTGAGTCTACGTACTCAGAATGGCCTCCTTTTGTGACATCTGTGCTTCCAGATGTCGTTAGCTTCAGAAGCACCAGGGATACACTAACACCTATCACGCATAGAGTCTCATATACATGATCATTTGTGGAGTGACCAACTTTCTCTTTCTTCTATGTTGAAAACTTAGCTGCTTACTTTTACACTGTAGTTGTAAAAGTACATCTATCTATCATCTATCTATTCAACTGAATCTTGGGAAATTATTGCTTCCTATTGGTATGATAAACACCACGACCAAAAGCAACCTGGGAGGAAAGGATTTATTGGGCTTACACATCCCAGTCACAATCCATCATGGAGGGAAGTCAGGGCAGGAACTCAAGTCAGGAACTGAAGCAGAGACCACAGAGGATCATGGCTTACTGGCTTGCTTTCAATAGCTTACTCAGCTTGCTTTTGCACACAACCCAGGGTCACCTACCTGCCCAGGTTTGGCACTATCCACAGCGGATTAGACCTTCCCATATCAATCATTAATCAATAAAATGCCCCCAAAGACTTGCCTACAGGCCAATCTCATGGAGGCATTTCTTCAATCTAACTAGGTTCCCTCTTCCTGGATGACCCTAGCTTGTGACAAAAAACTTGACAAAAAACTAACCCAGCATAATGGCTAAGGCATTTAAATATGATATACTGTGAGAAATGGCCTCCTGGCCACTTAGATGTTTGGACCCTTCCAAACCCAGCAGACAGCCAGTGCCCACACAGTCATTCAGTAATGAGAACTTGTTTCAGATCCTGCTTTGCAGCTGAAGTCTGGAAGCATCTCTAAAACAAAGTTTGTACAGTCTGTTTCTATTTTACTACAATCCCCCTTTAATTTGCATTCTACTAATTCAGAATTTTACATAATTTAAACACCACTCCTATGATTCCTATTCAATAAAAAACTGAAAATCATTTCTTTGTTGAAAATGTCTTAGGCTATTAAGAATAAAATATCTGACTTACAAAACCATTTAAATATTTTTATAATAAGGCTGAAATGGTGACTATTCTTTCAAATTGCCTTTTCTTTTGGAGACTGGCAACTCTCCTCAATATAAAGGTCCATGGGGTTCTTAACACAAGTCTACTGAGTACTGATATTCTCTATTTATTTTCTCTTTTGTGTACACTCAACACTACTTTGTATGTTCTTTGTAAAGNAAAATTGGTTTTCTTTAGGAAATATTCTGTAAATTAAATTATCGCTAATAGAGTCTCGTGCTGAGATAATTGTCTCTTGTTTTCTACAGAAGACAATCAGGAGTAAACCCTGCTTGAAGTCAACTGTAAGTAACTGTCAATAGTGTTGCTGATGTGTACAATCAAAGGGACAGTTAGAAAGCATATCTACATAATCCTGACTTTAGTGACATAAAAATTGATATACAGAATTTCCTGTGTAGTCACCTGTTCTCGGGTGTTCAGAACAGAACACGTTTAAATTGTGTTCATTGCACAGCTAAGAATTTACATAAGGTCTCAGGTTAACTTGAAGATCTTGGTGGTTCAAAACAAAGGGTTTCAACTCTCAGTGTAAGAAGATACCTCCCACACACTTTTCCACACATCTAACTGTGTGTGGTTTAGGAGAAATTTTAGAAGTGATCAATATCAGGTTCCAAAGTGCCTCTCAGAATGTGCTGATCAATTAGTTATCTTCCTCTGACTGTCAAGCTGAATCTGAAAATAACAAATATGCACGCACGCCACAATTTAAGTGACTCCGTGGAGCTGGCTTCTGTTTTGTGAGGATTCTTTCAATCTTAGGTTTTCTCATACTCCTAAATACTAAGCACAGCATTGTTCATGATCAAAGAAAGCCCCGTCTGAGGGGTTGGGAGTACTCTAGATATCTAGAAAGGCTGCTGCCTCTTCTAGGTGACATTTCAGACCACATGCTAAATCATGGCATTTCAATTCACGTGTTTAACTGTTGGTCACAAATTGAACAACTTGAGCCAATAGCAGGCAACTGAAGCTGACCATTTTAAAATGGGGACAATGAGCGTGAAAAATCGAAGATGAACGCAATCCTGCAATTTCATGGACAATGTGAATTAAAAGCAGCCCACTGCCATTCTGCTTTAATTTATAGGAATAAAATGTCTTCATTGTTTAAAGACCAGTTTACTTGCAATAGCATTCACAATAGATTTTTTTCTTCATTTGTGGGACTTTTCAGAACAGCATCAGCAGGATAATGATTGGCTATGGGAAANACAATTCACTTAGCCATTTTCTGGAGTATTTAGGATAGGGGAAAACACTGAGTGCTTCACTTTAGGTGATGAACTTCATCTGGCATCTTTGTATTCTGAGATCAAGTCTGAAAAGTGAAGGACGGCGGAAAAACAGGATCAGATTCACTTTTGCATCAGATTTGGTTTTCCAGATAGCTTTAGAACTGCATATTCCAATGGCAGTTTTCATCAACTTAGGTTGGACCAAAAATTTTGACCACAGACCTCAGCCTCTCTGCCATCCGTCTGGCCCCTCCTATCAATCAGTGCAATAGAGCTATTCCATTTTTCAGGGGGATTCAGTGGCGAGAGAGAATAGCTACTGGGTTGTTTGTTTCTCCTTGGCCAGCCACATCCAACTCTCCTTTGTCCTCACATGCACCTTATCAAAGGCCAACAGGGCAACTGTCTGCAACTACAGTTATTAGTGAGGAAGTTTCACTGTTATGCAGGTGGAAGATGTGTAGGAAGTTGTGCTGTGCCNTGCTGTGTGACAGNACTGTCCCTGCCTCACCTGGGGCAAGCACAGAATGGCAGCACAAGTAAATGGGAAGTAGACTGTAAATATTTTATGAAAACACAGCCTTTTGGTTCCCCCGAGGCTTTTAGAAAGTTACTAAGAATGCTGACAGAAGNGTGAACACCCTAAGAGCATGTTGGAAGAACTTCTAGATGTTCAGATAGGAAAAGAGCCTGTTGGAGAATGTTCAGAGTTTTCCCTTTACACAGAAGCAATGTGAAGCAGTTGACTCCTAAGTTCTCCAAAACATAAGGAGGGTCATTCCTGTCANTGGTAGTACAAGGTCATGGAGGTGAAAATATGGCCTATTTCTCAGCCTCCTTTCTTTGTGGGTTTCTTAGTCTTTTCCACTAAATGTTGCACTAGAGTAGAGAAATCCATCATCTTCACCTTCATTGACTGTATCTTCCTTGTGCCAGCAGTTTATGAATCCTTCAGAGATGACAACTCTCTGTGATGCTNTATTATAAGATGAGCTTTAGGCATGATGAACTTCACGTGANCACACAGAAACAGTGACCTCTTTCTTCTTCACTTATCTCATATCATCCTAGTGAAACTTGTAAAATACTCCAAAGTCATAGAAGGAGAGAATATAGAAACCCTGAATGGGATGAAAAGGAGGAGAAACCCTGAATGGGATGAAAAGGAGGAGTAGGCATAGTAGCATGGACATGGACATTGAGAGTGCTCAGAGGTCAGCAAACACAGAGTCAAGGCTTGGGTCTGAGGCTGTCATAATTAAGTCCATGATGCAGTTTATGTCTGAAATGTCTGTTCAAGGTCTATGTGTGAAAGATTTGGTCACTGCCCTCTGGTACTTAGGAATATGGTAGAACCTTTAAGATGTGAAGCCTTGCTGGGGCAGTCATGTGACTGGGGTATGCCCTCAAGAGATAATGGAACTTCAGCCTTCCCCTCTCTCTTCCTGGCTATATTTTGCAAGCAGCCTTCCTTGCCACTCTCTCCTTCTATAATATATATATGCTACCATGAGTCAACAGCAACAAGATCAACTGTACATACACTGGAATTCTTTACAACCATGAACTCAAATAAACCATGTTTCATTCCTATAAACCATGTTTCTCAGATGTTTTGTCACAGTGATGGGAAGCTGACTGACACAGTTGGCTGACTGATGTAACTTATATGCCTGAGTAAATTAACTACAAATTGGGTATAATTTGCCTGCAGTTCTTTTTGCTTATAATTGTTAAAACTATCTGCTTAAATAATTTCAAAATCATTGGGAAAATATGAACCAAGTCATTCTAAAAAAATTGTCTTCAAAGGAAGGCAGTGAGACCCTAGAAAATATTTTAACCATATTTCTCAATACTGACCTTTGTTTTTAATGATTTACAGTGAAGAAACAAAGGAACTTGCTCATCTCTCACACCAATAAGTGACAGGACCATTTTCCTGGCACCTCTGAACACACAGATGCCTGGCTTACATCAGCAAAAGCTCTCACTAAAACAATCCTAACAGTCTGAGATAGTTTTGTTCCAGGTATTCAATTGTTGTGATTTATGCAGTCAATTTCTGGCTATAGTTGTCANGTTTTAATCTCAAGTGAAGAGGGAGTTATAGTCTAAAAGTCAGATTGATGATTCCATGAGCTTCTAAAAGCAGGAAATGATGTCATGGAAAGACGGTGGGGTCTTTTTGCTTTTGACTTAGCATAATGCCATACTGAGCACTGGGGGAAGAGCTTCAGGAAGGANGAAAGGGGGGAATGCCCTGTGGGAGAAATCATAAATACTTCAGCTGTTAAATCAACTGCCAGTCAATTATAGAAAGAAAAAATAACTTAGGAAGAGACAGAGGGAAACCATGAAAGCAGAGGAAAAAAGCACCATGAGAGGAAGTTTGTAATTAGAAACAGAATCAACGAGGACAAATCAGTACTGGCTAAGCAAATGGAAAGAGAAGAATGGAAAAATAAAGTCATTTTATGAAAAGACAATAGCAGAGGGAAGGAATAAAGCAAGCTCTTCTTTCAAAGGTATTTTAGGAGCAAATGAAATCCAAGGGGATACTTCAAACTGAATGATAGAAAGAAGGAAAACAGAATTCAAAATAGGAAAAGAAAGAAAGAGAGGAGATATATGGAGAAACTATAACTGAGCCAGAAACACTTGAAAAACCATATGAAACCTGCCTGCTTTGTTCAAACAACACAAACCTCGAGGATCTGTGGGTAATAAAGTATTGTTTATTGTCCCACAAGATGCTAATCTATTTCTGCTTGCAGTTTCAGCCTCTCTACCTTTCTGGGTGACAATCTCTCATGCCTCCAGCCTTTTAAAATCCTCTTTCCAAAAGAGAACTTGTTTTATTCTTACTGAGCCAGTTTATGTAATGGGCCCATTAGTATTACATTTTGAAGGCTTATTGAGAAAGACAATGCATGGTTTTTACAAGTTGGAAAAAATAAAGTTAGGAGCATTAGAAAAATGGTGGTTGATACTCATGATGTTCCTAAACAAATTAGTATCAGTTAACAGAAATAAAGATGACACAGGATTGTTGGATAACTAAACAAGGTCATATACTGAGAACACTTTCTGGCATCTACTGCACACACAATAAATGTTAGTTGTCAAATAAATCACCAAAATCAAATGGGACTCAAAGTAACTGAAGTATGAAACCAAATAACTTTGACAAATTTCCACATAAGCTATTTTCCAATTTGAGTAATGACATAATAAGAGTATCCTGATGAGATACTTAAGCATAGAAATAATAATGAAGCTCTTCTCTAAAAGAAACTGGTAAATAACAGAGAAGTTTGTAAGAACTTCATAGATTAGTAAGGTGTGAGAAGAGATACTACAATAGAGTATTCATATGTGAGCACAATACTAAGTCATATTTCTGAAGGACCTTATTCACCTGCAAGAATAAATAAAAAACTTATTAGTGATGTATGAATGCAAAGTAATACATGTTACTATTAAAAGAAACCAACTCAGAGAAATGGGATTCTAGCTAATGATAACGGTAAATGGGTAAAATCTTCTATTTTACCAAATGTCTTTCAAATAACATGTTAGGAAGTCAGGTATTATGGATTATGACTATAATTCCAGCAACTCAAGGGGTTGAAACAGGAAGATTGTGAGTTTCAGGTCAACTTAAGCTTTGTAGTTATGTCTGGTCATGGAAGAAAAGAAGCAAGAAGCAAGGAATATAAAGGAGGAAACATGCAATTCTGAAAATGCACGTGAGAGCAGACAGGGAGAAAGTACATTACAGCTTAAACTTAGCAGTAATGTCACAAAGTTTTTCTTTTTTTTAATTCCTTTTTTTAAAACCTAAAAATGGACTCTAGTTCTTCCTAGATGATAGCTAAACTTGATGTAGATAATCCACAGTCTTATTGCCTTAAAGAATAGGAAGTCCAACTTAAGCAATGTATGCCTAGAACCTGTTCTGTCTATCTGGAACAGAGGTTCTCAACGCACTGGTAGCAACTCCTTTGAAAGTCAAAAATCCTTTCACAGGGGTTGCCTTTGACCATTGGAAAACACAGAGATTTTTATTACAACTCACAACAGTAGCAAAAATGCAGTTATAAAGCATTAACAAAAACAATTTTATGGTTAAGGGTTACTACAACATGAGGAACTATATTAAAGGGTTGCAGCATTAGGAAGGTTGTGAACCACTGATCTAGAAGCATTTGTGGTAGACAAGGGGCCTGATTAGCCATACCCCTGCTTGCTGATGTGCATCTACTGGAAGGTGGACAGTTACGCCATGATGGGCTCACCAATCCAGACTGAGTACTTGAGCTCAAAGGGAGAAATGATCTTGATTTTCATTGTGTTCAGTGTTAGGGCCATGATCTCTTTCTGCATCTTGTCAGCCACACCTGCCTGGTGCATGATGGAACTACCAGATCATCACTTCTGTCAGATTAACAGGGTGAGAAAGTCCAAGGCTTAGGACCCAGCTTCCATTCTAGTGTTTTACCTCCTGACCATAGTGAGTTGTTACTTAGACTAGAGTTTGGAATATTTGAATGCATACCTGTAAATTTATTCATCCATTTAATTGCTGTAATGTTTTTTTCTTTTACTCAATTATTTAAGAGATGATAAATTTTGTTTTTTTAAACTGTTCATTGAGTTCCAAATGCCCCAGCAACATGCAATTGTGCAAAGAAAATTAAAGTGCTGCAGTAACTGAATTAAAAAAAAATAAGCCAAATTTATAGTCAAAGTTATAGGAAGATGGGACATAAAAGTCAAGAGGAAATCAATGTCACAGAAATTTATAAAGGAGAATTCCAACACATAAATCCTAATCAAATATATGCCTGAGCCCTGAGCTACACATCTACGGCTTAGATGACAAACATTCCAGCAAAGAGTAAAGTAAATAAATAAATATATTTCTACTGTACAACATAACAGGAAGTACATATTTATTGCATGAGTCAATGTCCCTCAAAACTACAATTGCAAAGCACAAATATCTGGATTTTGTTTCAAACAAAACAAACTTGCAGAANCCAACTATATGCTGTGTACAAGAAACTCATTTAAAATATAAAGGCACAGATAACAAAGAGTTTAAAAGTAATAGAAAGGCAGATAAATACAGGATGTCAAAAATGTCATTAGGAATCACACTATTAATTATATACCTAAAATACACACACGTTGGTGTGCAAATATACATATATAGAGTAAATGAAGTTTTCCCATCTGTGCTGACAATGCTCCTTCCCAGAGCCAAAAACCATCTAACAAAAATGGCAACATCTGTCATGAGAAGCCCTTTTCCTTTGGTCAGAGTTGTCAATGAGACTCCTAAAACATTACAGACTATTACAACTGTTATCTAAAAAACCCAAAACAAATGTATTAATAATCTCAAAAAATTTAAATCATCCAAAGTATACCAGTATAAGTTTATATCAGAAGCCATTATCCTGACTACATCTGACAAATATTCAGAAATTACAGAACTTGCTTTCAAATCACCTATGGATCAAAGGATCAATCAAAAGAAAAAAAAATACAAAGTAATTTGAATATGATGAATGAAAGCAGGACATGCAAAATGTGCAAGGTGTGAATATGTAATAATGAATACTCTGTTAGTAAAAGAAGGTTTCTAAGTCAATGAAGGTAGGAAAATTAAACCTTGGGTATATTAAAGGAAAGGATACAAAGGATACATAAAATCAGAAGCATGGATATATAAAAATCAGATAAATATCTATAAATCAATAAAACTGANGTATAGAATCCTTTAGGTAAACTATTCTTAATCATTGCTGATAACATCCTCTCCAGAGAGTATTTGGCAATGTCTGGAGACATTCTTACAGACATAAAGTGACTACAGACTAAAGATGATATTAAATATACTATAATGCAGAGAACATCTTCCAAAACAAAGAATTATTTGATTCAACATCTTAACAGTAGTACTGAGGTTGTATTCACACTGGAGAGGGGATCACCACATATCATATGGACATTTAAGAAGATAGTAATAAAATGTTATCAACACATTTAAGCCAAAAACTTTGCCAACTTAAATATGTTTCTTGAAAGAGATGAAACTGATGAAGTGCTTTCAAGAACTCAACATGTTTATCAATATATAATTAAAATTTCATATAATTAAAGAAATTAAATCTACTGTTCTCAAGATTTCTATAAATAAAATTATAGGCCCACATTGTTAAATGGGTAAATGTTATAAGGTACTAAAAGCAGAAACAATGGCAGAGCTACATCAAGTCTTCACTACAAGGGAAAAAAGTTGGGAACATTTAATAACTTAGTACCGTAATGCTAAAACCAGTCAGAGAGATTCAAAGAAAACTAATATCTCAAATTCTNAAAGAAAATTTAGCACATTTAAGGCCACCATATACAGAAAATGATAATCAAACATATTCAAACAGAGTTTTATATTGGAGGAATGTAAGATTGGTTTAACATTGGTTAGTTAACTTATGAACAGAATAGGAATAAATTAGAGTCAAATGGGGGTTTAAGATTGTCACAGTGATGTGCAGAGGGAATAATCTCAGAATTATTTATTTTTTAAATCTATTTTTATTTAAATTTCTTTATCATTGAAATCTATATTTAAAATCATAGAAAATACAAGCACTTCTTCTTCAAGGAGGGCCCTGAATCTGACACTCTTTTTACTAGCCAGCCCCATCATGACAGTGTCAAAGAAAGATGAAGCATCATTTATATTTTAGCACCCTGTGGTCACTACCAGTATACGCATTCCATGTTCTGAGGTTTCAGGGTGAGCACCCTTGTTTCTTGCAACTCTCAAAGAAAAGCCCTNTATGTTCTCCAGCTTTGGTCTCAAAAACTTCGCTCTGCTTTGTCTGAGATGATCCCTTTCTACATGTACAGGTTTTTAAAGTTGTCACAAGATATACATAACTAAGTTTACACTTTTAACCATTTTGCAGTATAAAATTCAGTAAGTTCAGTGCATTAACACTCTGGTCCAGCCATTATCAAAACACTTTGCGTATGAAATCCACTGCTATAGTAGTGTCATTTGCCCTTTATTTTCATAAAGCTGCCATATAGGAAAACAAATGTGAGGCCTACTCCCAACCCCCAAGTAGCAATCAGCTAAGAAGCTGGTCATTTCAAGGCTGAGCGGTATTTAATATAGATACACTGTGACTCTCAGTTAACTCTTGACCATTTAATGCTACATAAATAATGGAGAGCAGATCTCAATGCATCTTTCCAATTCCTTTGAAATATGTCNAGTCATGTGATTGCTAATGACATGCCAATACTTTTCCAGGGATCTCCATATAGTTTTCCAGAAGGCTGTATTAATTTACATTCCCACCAGCAGTGTGCAAACGTCCTGTTTTCTCCACACTCTCCAGCTTTGCCTTCTGTGCTTTCATTTACAGTCATTCTGGCAACTAGGAG
This sequence comes from Neotoma lepida, assembly GCA_001675575.1. Lineage (NCBI taxonomy): Eukaryota > Metazoa > Chordata > Mammalia > Rodentia > Cricetidae > Neotoma > Neotoma lepida. The sequence goes on along the minus strand of LZPO01076002.1, from coordinate 12,137 downwards.
ATAACAGCTCATTGTGATTTTAACTGACATTTTTCTTTCTTTTCAATTTTTTATGGAAAATAGATATTTTTAATACAATATATTCTGATTACAGTTTCTTCTCCCCCATCTCCTCCCAGATCCTCTCTACTTCCCTACCCTCCCTCCAAATCCATACCCTTTCTTTATTTCTCTCATCAGGATACAAACAAAAAACCAAACAAACAGAAGAAAAAGAGCCAAAGAAAAAGCTCAAGAAACATGTAAGATGCAGAGACACACACATTTGTGCATGAACATAAATCCTATAAAAACAGAAAATTAGAAACTATAATTTATATGCAAAGGAACTGAGAGTTAAAAAACATAAAAGCCCTGACAAACCACTATGAGACAAAGCACCTCCAAAACCAGCGTTGATTTCATTTGTGTTGGCCATCTACTTCTGGACACTGGGTTTGGCTTAAGAGTGATTAATATATTCANTGAGATTCTATTGGAGAGAAGTAAATTTTCATTTGTTAGCATTTATCAACTGGAGATAGCCTCTGGGTTAAGGATGTAACCTTGTGTCCACTTCCCCTCTCAGCATTGGGACACCATCAGACCCAACCTATGTTGTCCATGTGCATGCTGTCAGCGTCTCTGTGAGCTCATATGTACATTGGTCCTGCTGTATTTAGAAGTGTCTTGTTTCCTTGGTATTTTCCATCCCCTCTGGCTCTTATGATCTTTTTGCCTCCTTTTCTGAGGCCTGAGGCAGAAAGATTGTAAGATCCTTTCTTAGAAAGATTTTAAGTCCCTTGAGCTCCGAGGGGAGGTATCTGGTGGTGACAGCCCATTTAAGACTAAGTGTTCCAAGGTCTCTCACTGTCTGCACATTGTCCAGGCTTGGGTCTCTGTATTTGTTCTCATCTGCTGCAGGAGAAAAAGTATGATGATGGCTGAGCAAGACACTGATCTATGAATGTGGCAGAATGTCATGTCCTTAGGGGTCATTTTTTTTTTTTTTGCTATGTTCTCCTAGCAGAACAATAGTATTTGGTTTGCCCTTAGATCCCTGTCCTATCTAGTCTCAGGTTCTTGGCCAAGGAGCAGTGTCAGGTTTGGGTCCCATCTCATGGAATGGGACTTAAATTAATTCAGACAGTGGTTGGTTAGTTCTATAAGCTTTGTGCCACTGTTGTACTAGCACATCTTACACGTAGGCCAGTCACCATAATAGATCAAAGGGTTTGTAGCTGGGTTGGTATTTACCATTTTCCTTTCATCACTTGCAGAGTGCCTTCTAGTACCATGAACACCAGTCAATATGAATGAAGGCTCTAGGTAGGCACCAGCTCTGCTTCTCCATATTCAATGAGTTATCAAGGTGTTACATTCAGCAATGGGCCCTTGCTATCAGTTTGTGGAAAGTAACCTGTATCCTCGGCAATAGCCTGGGATGTCTAGGGCTTCCCATTAGGGCCCCTTTAGCCCACAACTTGATCATTTGGTGATGAGAGATGTCCAGTCGCAGCTCTGCCTCCCCTGTTATTTGGTGATTTAGATCACTTTCATATATGCGATGTATTTTAAGAGGCTTCTATTCTATTAGTTTTCCATACTACCCCTCAAATGGCCTTTAGTTTTGACTGTTCTCACTGTACCCCCTCATCATATTTTCCCTGCCCCTCTCCATTTAATCCTCCCATTACAGCCCCTCCCATCCATTCATAACTATGTATTCTATTTCCCCTTACTAGGGTCATCTGGTCCCCCTTCTGNTCCTTTACTCTCTATCTAACCTCTGTGGTTGTATGGATTGTAACCTGCTTATAAAAGGTTTAAAGAGCTAACAACCACAAATAAGCAAATACATCTTTGTCTTTTTGGTTAGAGGTTACTTCACTCACGATGATTATTTTTAGTTCCATCTGTTTACCTGTGAATTTTGTTTTTGAACAACTGAGTAATATTCTATTGTATAGATGTACTATATTTTCTTTATCCACTCATCCACTGATAGACATCTAGTCTGTTTCCAATTTCTAGAGCAACAGTGAACATGATTGAGCAGGCGTCTTTGTGGTAGGATGAAGCATCCTTTTGGTAAACTCNGGTAGATGCCCAATAGTGGTGTAGCTGGATCTTTAGATAGATCTATTCCCAGCTTCCTGAGGAATCGCTACACCGATTTCTACAGTGGCTGTACAAANTTACACTCCTAGCAACAATGGAGGAATGTTCCCCTTACTCCACATCCTCACCTGCACGAGTTGCCGTTTGTTTTATCATACAGAAACTTTTCAGTTTTATGAGATCCCGTTTATTAGTTGATATTCTTAGTGTCTATGCTATCAGTGTTATGTTAAGGAAGTCTTTTCCTGTGCCAGTGAGTTCAAGGCTATGCCCCAGTTTCTCTTCTATCANATTCAGTGCATATNGCCTTAGTTGAGGTAANTGATCCATTTTGAGTTAAGTTTTGTTCAAGGTGATAGANGTGGATCTATTTGTACCCAACTTGACTAGCACAGTGGTTCTCAACCTTCCTAATGCTGTGACCCTTTAATACAGTTCCTCAGGTTGTGGTGACCCTCAACCATAAAATTATTTCATTTCTACTTCATAACTGTAATTTTGCTACTGTTTATGACTTGTAAATATCTGATATGCAGTATATTTGATATGAGACCCCCCCAAGGTTGAGAACTGCTGGGCTAGCACCATTTGTTGAAGATGCTGTCTTTTTTTCCAGTGTCTATTTATGGCTTCTTTATAAAAATTCATGTGTGGATTAATGTCTGGGTCTTCAGCTTGATTACACTGATCAACATGTCCAATTTTATGAATTGGCATTTCTCAAATGACAATATTCAGCCTTTAAAATGAAATGAAATCTCATCATTGATGATGACATAGGTAGACTTGAAGGACATTATGTTAAGTGAACTGAGCATGGTACAGAAAGACATGTGACATATGACATGGCTACACGTAGAATTTTACAAAGTTGAACACATGGATGCAGAGACTACAATGATGGTTGCCAGAGCTAGCTGGGGCTTGAGGGTGTGGNGGTCTTCGGGGAGATGTTGACGATTGAATAGAAAATTTCAGTTAATCNGGAGGAATAAGTTCAAGAGACCCTAGCAACTATAGTTAATAGCAACATAACCTATTAAACACTGATAAAACTAGATTTTTAAGAATTCCCACCATAAGAAAATAAATGTGTAGGATAAAGTACATACTGCTTAGCTTGATCTAGACTTTCATATGTACATACATTTCAAAGTTTGCATACAACAAATGTGTACTGTTTCATCTGTCAATTAAAATAAATAAATCTATACATATAAGCATCCCTCTAAAAGAGACCACATTAAAAAATATAATCCCACACTGGCATCATTTTTTTAAAATATCTCAGCCTCTGTGTTACTGTCCTTAAGTGGTGGGTTGTTGTCACATTCAGGCAGCCCTTCCATTAGAGCATAGCTTTACCCCAGGGAACCTTTGTGTTAATCCACCCCTGGAGAGAGAAGTGTGGAGGAATCCAGTATTCCATTCTGTGGCACTGATGTGGACCCAGGCTTTGCAGCCACTGGCCTACAGTGTTAACATGTCTGCAACTCTTGGGCTTTTGGCCACCTGAGGGTCAATTCTTTCCATAGCTATTTGCCATTGGGTTTGTGTGGGTTTTGGAAGGGCTAACATGAGAGTTAAGATGTCTATAGAAAATTATCCTTCAAAGGTTTTTGCTAGATGCCATGAGGGATGTATGCCTAGGATAACAGTTATAGTGCTAAGAATAGAGAAGAGGAAAAAAAATCACTTCAGGCTCTCACACAGCCAAGCAGACACTGCACACCTGAGTGCTGCTGACGCTGACAACGTGCTTTTCCACACATTCTCCCNGTGTCTAAGAAACTCCTTAGCTTGGAATGAGTTGTAGCATCATTTAGTAATGGGTGAGTTAAAGGATGAAGTTGGTCAGTGTTGAAGTTGCCCATGTCGTGTTTTGGAGTGAGTATCAGACCCTTTAAAAGGAGCCATGGACATATGGGTGGTTGATAAAGAGGATTTGGCAAATCCCTCAGAATGTGCTGACTCATGTGTTTTTTCCTTCTCTTTCCTTCAGAGACGAGCACGAAGGAAATCATCTGGTTTTGACGTACTTGGTTCCACAATGGAACNGGGAACTATTCTAAGAATCCTTTTCCTTGAATGCAATTCTCCTGCTATTGATTTGTGGTTTATTTCTCTGCACAGGATGTCAGGGACCCCCCAGCTGCTTTCCACATGAGATTCAGGACTGCATGGGGTTCAGAACCACATGGGATTCCGTCTCTGACTTGGTCCTGGGAAGCAGGCAAAGGAAATGCTGTCATGTGTCACTTCATGTTGGAGACATGTTCCGAAAAATGTGTCATTCAGTGATCCTGTCATTGTGAAGACATAGGATACACTTCCACAAACCTAGATGGTCTAAGTCAATACCCCATGTGGCTGCTGCCAGTGTAACAGACATACTATTTACTACACAGTTTTAGGGCATTTACTGACTTTTAAAAGGAGCCATGGACATATGCATGGTTGATATGAAGGATTTGGTAAATACTTCAGAGTGTGATGTACCAATTCCTGAGGTTTTGTTTCCTTTCCCTTCAAAGATCAGAGTATGCATGTGCATGTGTGTGTGCACATACACACACACACATACACACACACACATACACACACACACATACAAATAAATTCTAAAGTGATGATCAAAAGTACAATATGATCAAAAGTACAATATAAATAATACATGAGTCAATGATTTGGTCCTTTATTCAAGTATATACTCTATATAATTAATGAGCTTCACTGCGACCATATATGAACTGCAAGGTGGTAGACTGTTCACACCAGCCCTTCCACAAACATGAGGGTAGTGAGCTGCTATAGTGCTAGTGTGACTCCATCACCACTAGGCTACAGGACTTTTTCAGCTATATTACCGTCTTATGGGAACTTCCATTTACAGAGACCATTATTAACCAAAACATTATGTGGTGCCTGGTTGTTATTGGCAGTAGATCTAGAAGCAGAAGGACAGCAGCCAAGACCTGCCTAGCAGCTCATCTTTCCACTCACATTAATTACCCAGAGTCCTATGTTCAGTGTCTACTTTCTATCTTGACA
>LZPO01076001.1:188203-205935 GCA_001675575.1 Neotoma lepida | reverse complement strand
CTGAGACTATTTCCCAAAAACATACTTTTAGATTTGACACACAGTTTCCAAAACAGATTTCTTTTTGGTCTATAGAATATTGAAGCATGCAGCATAGATCAACATGAAATCTAAGCAGATTAAATGCAGTTTGCTCTTGTGTTATTGTTAACTGCTGACTTATCAGACATCATGAAGAATGGGAATGAAGATGACGAGGAGGGTGGTGTTCCAAGATTTCTGAAATGAGATTAGAAGTGAGAATGAATAATAGAATTACTGACAGAAAGCAAATTCACAGAGATTCAAAAGGATTGGGGGGCTGGGTGAAATTAATCCATAATGCTATATTTTATAACTGTACTTGAGATATTTAATTGTGTGTGTGTTTGTGTGTGTGTGTGTGTGTGTGTGTTTGCATGTATATGCAGTGCCTGCAGAAGCCAGAAGAGGCGACCGATCCCACGAACCCAACCTTACCAGCAGTTGTGAGCCTTTCAGTGTGGGTGCTGGGAACTGAAGANGGGTCCTCTGTACGAGCAGTATGAGCTCTCGACTTCTGAGCCACCTCTCCAGTCACATTTACAGTACCAGGTTTTTTAAAATGAGCCTTCCTGTTTTTAGATTCTGCTCATAGCTCTGCTTCTAGCTTGTGTTCTCAGCACAGGTGGAGAAGGCCACAGTGGGCAGGGGGTGAGAACAGAATGGGGCCTGGCTGGCTGGCTGAAGAGCCAACCCTTTCCCAACACTCTGGAAGAGGGGATGAGGAAAGGCCACTGATGAGGAGGGATACTAAGCCTGAGGAGCGACACTATCATCCTTGTTTTGGCTGGGCCAGCACCCAGAGGCTAAGGGACCTTTCCCTGGTCACCTGCTGTGTATCAGTGAAAAGCTAAGCCTTCCGGGCTTTTACTTCTAAGTGTGTTGTGTTCTCTTCTTCTCCAGCATGACAGCAAGCACAGATCTCTGGGAAGAATTATTTGTACATAGTGCTTGTATCTCTCATTCCCTGATACGAAGGGGAACAGACCTAACTTCTAATGCCACATCTCTGTTCCATTGGGGTACAAGGGAGCATTAGATANTTGGATTCCTACTCTCTGTCTCTGGAGTTGGATTCTACATAGGTGTCCCCTGTCCCAGTCCATCATGCATATGGGAGGAAGACTGATGACACCGGATCCTCAGTGTGGCCTGCCCAGGTGAACACGTGCCTGATCTACGGTCCCATCCCACACCTGTGCTGTCAGTCAGTTTTCTTCACTATGTGAACTTTGACCTGAATCATAAGGAACTCAAAGGCAACACTGCAAAGTTGGAGCTACACTTCTAAACCCGTAAAGGCCTCTCCGGAACAGCACTTGACCTGCTTGCTAAGATGTAAACCCAGAGTCCTGGTTTGCTTTCTGTAGTTGTGATGGACACCATAACCAGAAGCAGCTTGTGAAGGACAGAAAGGTTTAATCTTACAACTCCCAGGTTACAGTCCATCNTTGAGGGAAGTCAGGGCAGGGACTTGGAAACAGGAACTGAAGCAGAGACCACGGAGGATGCTGTCTACTGCCTTGTTCACCATGACTTGCTCAGCCTGCTTTCTTATACAACTCAGAACCACCAGTCCTGGGGTGGCATTGCCCACAGTGGCCTGACCCCTCACAAGCATCAAGAAAATGCTCCCACAGAGCTGCCTACAGCACTTTGTTCCTCACAGACTTCATGTGAAACGAAACATTCATGCTTTCTGAAGGGAGTTTCCGCATAAAATAAAATTGTTTGTTGTGTGGTTTGTTAAGAACAAAATTATACTCAAACCTTGGACGTTTTAGTCTTGTGTGAGTCACTTCCTAGGAGCATTTCAGTGTTTTCCTAGTAATATTAATATTGGATAAAATACAATGTTGTTGGCCAGGTTTGAAGGTTCCTCAAGTCAAAAGAAAAGTTATAAACAGAAGAATTAAAACTGAAGAGGAATAAAGTATCGCACTTCAAGCATCCACGAAAACTGGGCTGTACAAACAGAAATATAAAATGTATAAATCTAGAGACTCATGTGACCTGGGGACAGAACACTGTTAACTCAAAGACACAGACTAAAAGCCAACTATAATTAGGAAGACATCCATCCTTGTCTGGCTTTTCTTGAGGGACAGTGAGAAGACCTAAACCCAGGGCCCCACACTCTCAGAGTCATTTACTAAAACCCTCTGCCCACCCAGTCTACCCCTTCAGCATCTTGACCCTGATCCTCAGTCCACTAGTTACTGGCTCCTGGCCATCCCCATCTCCCTCCCCAGNCACTCACCACTTCCCNCCTATGTCACCTCTCAAAGAACTGTCATAAGCAGCATCTAAGAGATGNGAAGGCTTGTGAATTCTCCCACCACTCANGTTTTCTCTAAGAGTTTATCAGGGTTATTTCAGGTTTAAGTTTCAGAAGCCCCATTACAACTGACTTAGACCCAACAGCTTCCGTGGNCTCACTTAATTGTGATGTTATGTGGTGTACCGTTCCAGGGTACGCTGGACCCAGNGCCNCAGCTTATGCTTCCTGGAACCTGTTTCTCTTCACATAATGGGCTATGTCTAATTATGTGTTAGCTTTGGTATCTTCCGGCTACTGGGAGATGGCCAGAAGGAGCATCAGATGTCTGTCCTCCCAGCCTAGCCTGGCTGGAGAGATGGCACTTCTTTATACATTGNGGCAGAGAGAGTGGCGCTCACTGGCTTCCCTGCAATTATTAGCATCCTGAAGCCTTGAAGGACAAATTCTTTTACATGCCTGGCTCTTGTCTCATGTCCACTCCACCCCTGAAGCTGGAGGATAGGTTAGCTTCATCCACATCAGATGCACAGCGGAGAACGCTGTTGGTCCTCCTTAGGAAGCTTTACTTGAAGGAGGGAAGTGGATTCTGGAGGAGCTAAAGCATCAGACATCAGCCAGGATGTCTGTGACTTTGTGGTACCAAAGAGCCACTAAGTAACAAGAGGACCACAGCAGATCACACTCCTCTGTTTCAGTGGGACACATATAGCTGACAGGTAGATCTGTTCTTTGAGGCCATCCAGATGCCAGGNTGGGGAAGGACCCATTGCAACACTTACCCACAATCCCCACAGCAAGAAAGGGAGTGCTAGGATGCCTCAGTGCACACCAGCTGATCGTGCCTGGAGATAGCACACTTGGCTTCTGATGACAAAAGAGTATCAGGACATTGGGGATGTTACTACTACATCTATTCAGTGATGAAGATGCTAANGTTTGTCACAGGGGAGAACTCTGGACACTNTGGGCCTTCCTGCAAAGGTCACATGGGCCATCATCCTGTGGGCAGATAACGGCCATCTTTTACAGCTGTAAACCCAACCCAANGGGGATGGCACCATCTCAGAGGCAAGGACTCCTGTTTTTTTCTCTTACCACATGCAGCCTCTGATGTCTCCAAAAAGATTCTCAAGATTGTNATATCTGATTTTTTCCTCCTTTCAAAAGAGTAAAGAAGCCAAGAGCTGNTGGGAGCTATGGTTTTCTTCATGATACCTGGGTCTAGAGGGGCCCATATGCTGCTTAAATAGGTCTTGGCACCTGATGAGCAGATTGAACATCATTAGATGATGTGGGGACATTTGAGTAAGTTGGTGTGTACTTAACGAGTGAACTTCTTCTCTCCTGGTAAATATAAAAATGGACACTTCAATTACATTTCAAATTTGGTAATGGGTTTTGATTACTACAAATAAAATAAATTAACATTAACCAGAGACTTATCTCTTCAAAATTCCTTTTAAAAACAGGCCTTTCCACACTGTTGCTTGCCATGAAGACTGTGCACAGTGTTACATGAATAACCACGGTGGCTCAGTCTACACGTGTTTCACAACTTTTACCAATNCTCACAAGCAAGCACCACTGCATGGACAAGCCTGAAAAAGTAACAGTAGTGCTCAGACCTCACGGCATGCTGTTTATTGTGCTAAAAGGTTGTGTAAGCAGCTCTCAGGAAGGAAGGGGCACCCGGAAGGGGCCACTCAACAACCCATGCGTCTTTTCCACAGAGACACCGAGAAAGGTTTGTAATTTCTACCTTAAATACATACATTTAATTTTGGCAAATAGGTCAAACTTTTAGGAAATTATATAACAGGAATTCAGGGAATTTAAAGATTTTTGTATGGGTGACATCTGTTCACATGTTTGGAAATCTTAGGGGGCATGGGTGGCCGTTCAGNGGAGATGAATGGACATATTTCTTTGTATAGGTTATTATAGCAGAAACTAGAGACAAAGAACCCTAAATATGGACCATCCATAGCTGAAGACCACTCCTATTGGCCAAATGGACCAAAAATTAGTGAGGTTAGAATTTCAGACTGAATTAAGATTCTTGTTATTTCCACATTAAAAGAAAAAGTATGACTTTGGCCGTTTTGTTTTGTTGAGACACAGTCTCTCCCTGTGCAACCCTGGTTGGCCTTGGACTCACTATGTAGTCGGCCTCAATCTTTCTGCCTCTGCTTCCCAAAAGTTGGAATGACAAATATGAGCCATCCCATACATCCAGCTGTTTCTCCCCCCAAGAAATGGCTGAAATGAATAAGATTGACTGAACAGAACCTAAGTTAATAAATTGCAGATGGCTGTCAACATAGTATCAAATTTGGAGGAACAGGGGCAGCACAAATGCACTGGGGTTTAATTATACCCAAACATATGAGCAAAGCTTCNGTGTAATTAATGAGCCCATGACAGTATTGGGATGTCTGCTACCGTGATGCACAAGACATGGATGGGCAAAACGCACTTGCAAGCAAATGTGTGAGTGGATTTTAGAGCCTAGAAAACCAAAGAGCAAGCTGTTCATCAAACAAAGATCTCTGCAATTAACGGAATGCTTTCCATGTACAAAACATACTCCTAAACACTCTGTGGGGTTCTTCTTCAGCTGACGTGATGGTCTCNCAGGTAGCCATCATGAGTTCATGGTGCAGCAGAAGTTTGGGAAAGTTGCTTAGCCTCTTCTGATGCCTGGAGTTACGGGTGANTGTGAGCTGCCGTGTGGGTGCTAGAAATCAAACCCCGGCCCTTCAGAAGAACATCTAGTGCTCTTAACCACTGAGCCATCTTCCCAGCCCCTCTAAACTGTTTAAGGGTGGAGAAATCGAGCAGAGGGCAGGCGAGCAAGCAGATGAGCATTTATTTCTCTCTGCTCCTCACTGCGGAAGTGACGTGAGCAACTGTATCAAGCTCCTGCTGCCGTGACTGCCCCACAGCTACAGACTGGACTGTGGAACTGTGCGCTAACCAAACCCTTTGTCCCCTAAGCTGTTTTTGGTCAAGGTATTTTATCACAATACTTGCAATGAAATGAGGACAGAAATTGGTATCAAAGAAGTAGGGCCATTGCTATGATAAACTTGGCCTGGCTTTTAGGCTTTTTGGACTCTTATGTGGAAGAATTTGGAACGTTGGGCTGGAAAAGCTGCTGGATACTACAAACTGCTCTTGTGGGAGCTTGGAAGACAGCCATGCAGCCGGGGTTAAAGCTTTCTACCTGCCGCCTCCCGTGGCCACTTCCACCCTGTCCTTCTGTCANCTTCTCAAGGATGCTCATGTTTTTGCATGCTGTAAGTTAGCCTGTTAGGCTAAGGTTGAGTTTGACCTTTCCCTTGTCCATAGGCAATGGCTCAGATCGTACACTAAGTCTCCCAAATCTTTGCTCTGCTGCTTCCATTCTGTCTTGTACAAGTAAAGCTTGGTGGTGAGCCTGGGCCTTTGTTGTATGGCACTACTCCTGGGGGTGTGCGAGCAAATCTGCTCACCCCAAACAGAGAACTAATAACAGATCAAAGCCATGATACCACCAAAGTGCATCTTGGATAACCAGTGAGTTTACACAGGCAAATGCTCAGATACGTAAAAATAAACAGTAAATTTTACAATAAGAAACTTTATCTTCTGTCTGCTCATATGCTTACTGTCCATCCAAACATCATTAGGGAAATGTCCTTTTGAAAATATTTCAGTGCCTAGAGATGTGGTCCAGTTGTTAAAAGCACTGGCTGCTCTTCCAGAGGACCTGGGTTCAATTTCCAGCACCCACAAGGGAGCTCACAACCTTCTATAACTCCAGTCCCNTGGGATCCAGCACCTTCTTCTGGCCTCANTGGTNACTTNGTGAATGTGTCATGCATACAGACCAAACACCCACACACCCAAAAATGAAAAATAAGTTTAAAAATATTTTACCCACTTATTTTAACATGCTATTGTTTTCTTATCATTAAGTTGACCAAGTGTTTAACATGGTATGGAAATACATTTTTGACCAGAAGTATGATTATCATGTATTTTCTCCCAGTGCATGGCGTGGTTGTCTTTTGTTTGTTTGTTGTTTTTTTGCTTTGCTTTGGTTTGGTTTGATTTTCAAGACAGGGTTTCTCTATGTATATTTGGAGCCTGTCATAGAACTTTCTCTGTAGACCAGGTTGGCCTCGAACTCACAGAGATCCGCCTGCCTCTGCCTCCTGAGTGCTGAGATTAAAGGCATACACCATCACCACCTGGCTATGTTTTATTTTTCTCTTATGATATCTTCTATAAAGAAGGATCCTGTGCATGGATACTTATAGCAATTTTATTCATAATTCAAAAGAACAAATTCCTGGAGTTTGAAACAACATGTGGGACTCTGAGATACATTGTCTATATGATTTCTGTTCCACAACACCCTGAAAAACATGAATTATACAAAATAGATTNTGGTTGTGGGNCAGGAGGTGGAGAAAAGGGGTTATTTGGGGTACCATAATTGCTCTCCTGAGAGGGTTACATGACCTTGTGCATTTGTCAAAACTTACAGAAGTGTGCACTAAAGGTGAGTTTTATGGTGCATGGGTTTCCAAACAGTATGAGTCCGGCACTCAGTAAGCACTTTCTGAAGAGTACTGTTACTGATATATGGACAGACATATGAATAATATTCTCCTTGTCATTTTCCAACTGTGAACCAGAGCACAAACCGTTTTCAACTCACTTATAATTCAGCCCAGAAATAGCCTGACTATAGATAAAGCAAGACCAGGAAAACCTCTGGAAGGGCTAACAAGATTTTGTGCCTCTCAAACCACAATTTGTTTCCCATTACCTACAGCATTCCTAGGGGATAAGCAGCATTTTTCAGAAAGGAGTCACAGTCACCAAATGAATANTTCCTATCTGATAAGGCAGCCCAAAAACATTCTAAGTGGAATCCAGAGACATCAGAATTGGACCATTTGAGATCATAGTGCATGGACAGTATTTTAAATCTAATATTTAGTCCTCATTTTCCAAACTAGTATAAAAAATTAAGCTTTTCCACTTGTTCTAGTTCAGTTTATCAAGTAAAGTAATTGCGGACTGCAAAACCAGCCTGGCTGTGTTTATTATCACTTACGCTCCCAGCACACATGGTACTTCTGTGTTTGCTGAATGAAAGACAGGTTGGATAAATGCTGAGCAAAGAGAAAGCTGACAAGTTCCAGAAGTCAGGACATCTGTGGGTCAGTGTCATCCTACAGGTGACCTGGGCCCCAGGAGAAGGCTGTTATTGTCACTATATCCTGGAGACATCCTCACCCACACCTTCCCCCANGGAACCTCACACTCCTTACAGCAGGAAGTGCTTCTATGAAACTTTGGACATCCAGCATTGGATCCTCCTACTTGATCCCCCTACCCAATTGCCCTAGATTTTAGCCTTTTCAAACCTCCCAAGAGGCAATAGTGGGTGGCCTNGTTAGGATAGATGGCTAGAACACAAGCCAGGCTTGCCTAGGGTCAAGTGGGCATCCTGGGCAGGGTGGGGCTCTGAGGGCTTGATAANTTTAGTCAATCATTATACAGACAACAGGAAAAAGACTATACAAGTTTCATTATGCACTTAAGTACAGGAGACACATGCATTTGGTCTGAGGGGGACAATGGCTCAGAAAGAGGACAGTTTCTGAGAGAGGTGACACATGAAGGGGAAGATGCAGNCTTGGAGTGCAGNTGGTCTCCCAGACAACAGCCACTGTGGCCACTTCTGTCTGGGCCAGCATCAGATCCTTTGTCTCCTCCTCTTGCAGGCAGAGTGTTCCCAGGCAGAAAGCAAGACCACCGTGGTGGACACGTCTGTGCCTTCCTCTGCTATGTACTAAAGGGACAGCCTTTCAAATCCCTTCCTGTGACTGTGGGGCTCTGTAGCTTCACTGAGTAACNGGCTCTAAATATGCAAAAGAAATACATTTCAGGAGGGACTTTTCCTCACCCACATGGACATGGATGCCTTTCCCCCTAAACTTGATTAAATTTTTTAAGGGAAACCAACACACAGTTAGACATGACTGATAATGACAGATAATGTAGGCTGGACAAATATTTGATACATTTAACTAAGAACTGGGTTCTGCAGGAATTAAAAATGTCAACATAAGTCAAAACCAGGAGTCCCTCGTGTGGAAAGTGCTGATTAGATTCACATTATCCTTTATCCTCTTTTACTCATAGCATCCTTTATCTTCCATCCTGACCTGGGGTCCTGGGGATAAAAGATTCATTTCTGTCAAATGTCAGAACAGAGCCATTTGCTTTGATTAAGCGAAGGTGTAAAAGAGCTTAAACTTGACTTCTGATATTACCTGAGATAGCTGCCCTGCAGTCATGAGGTTGGTGATGAGGATGAAGCCACATGCAGATTCAGAGGAAGAATGGGCTTGATTGATTAGTGATGTCTGTCCCAGGTTAGGGAAAGATGAGTGGAGACCCATGTGTTGGTGGAAAGAGCAGAGGTTCAAAGTCTTCTTCCCAGCCAGAGACACAACTTTTCCATGCTGAGAGAGGCCAACCTACCCTAATGCCATTCTCTTCACATTCTCAAATTCCCTGCCCTACCACCAACTAACCCAGATATGTGGCTTGAATAGGTCAAAAGGGAAAAAATAAGTCAACACTCATTTGGAAAATGCTACACACTGTGTCTTAAGTAAATGGATATGTTAAATGTGCATGAAGCTGCCTAATGGGCTTAATAGTTTCCAAGATCACTACCCAAGCAAAGGGCTTTCCAAGCTGGAAGCATGGAACCCAGGACCCAGCCACAAAATACGAACCTCAGGGCACAGGGAGATGGTGGTCAGAAAAATAAACATATTTTAAGACAAAAGAACACAAATATATGAAACAATATATGCTAGTATACACTAGTGTGTGCATGTTAATATACACGCAAGTGTGTGTATAAGTACGTGTGCATGTATGAAGGCCAGATGTAAAGCTTGGGTTTTGTTCCTCAGGAGCCATCCATGTTGGTATGTGTGTGTGCTGTTCATGTATGGTGTTCTTGTTTNTGTGAATGTGAACACTTGTGTGCANGGCCTCTCCCTTAAGCAAAAGCTTATAGATTCAGGTAGTCTGGTTAACCCTAGTGCTGAGGTTACAGGCGCATGCCACCATGCCCAGCTTTTCTTGATGGTGCTTAGGATTCTAATCCAAGTCTTCACACTTAGGTAGCAGACACTTTACCAACCGAGTTTGGAACCTCCCCTTGAGACAGGGTCTTTCAATACATCTGAAACTCACCAGTTCTGTGAGGCTGGCTGGCCGGTGAGGTCCCAGGTTCCACTTGCCTCTGTTTGGGATTAAAAGCATATGCCATGATACACAGGCTTTTTTTTTAAATGTGTTTTTATTGTTGTTTGGTTGTTTAAGTTTGTTTGGTTTTGTTTTTTGTTTTATGTGGGGTCCAGCTCAAATCACAGCAAGCACTTTACTAGGATCTCTCCCCAGACTAGTATATGTTACTTTAAACCTTGAAAACTCAAACTCGTGACTCTACAGACTTTTCCTAAAAGGGCCAGATCACAAATTTTTCAGGCCTCACACACTGTCTGTGGTCTCTCTCCCAGACTATTGGTTTTTTTTTTTTGTTTTTTGGTTTACCTCTTTTGCATCATTTACAGCACTTCAGATGTGTGCAGATGTGTGCAGACCACTGTGGATTTATAGGCCACATACAGCAGTGTGGCCATCGAGCCCAGGCATTGTCATCCTTGGTTGTGTCTGAAGTTTCCTCTGTGGAAGGGCAGCTCACCATTTTACAGAGACACTCACTCACTCATGGTTGGACTCTTGTAAAATTTGTTGTCACTCTGAGCCAATTTCCTTTCCCTGTGACCCCATGGGTATGCACGCTGACATCTGGAGCTGACAAGCTCTCTCATTCATCACAGGCTTCTGGCAAAGCATCTCCTGGAAGTCATTGCAATATGGTCGCGTGTTTTCATACCTTCCTCTGTCTTCAATGTCACCTTGCTGTCAATGGCCTCTCTAAAGTGTCACATCCAGAGTTTGCACTTCTAAAAATTCAAAATGACCACCAGAGACTGATCTGATGTGTTCTGTAATTTAATTGGAATGGAATGTTGCTGATAGCACTACTCAGGATGGTTCATTCTTGGTATCAGCTTGGCTGCATCAAGGAACGCCTAGAGAACCAATGATGTGCTAGAGGGATTGTCTGCGATGGTGTTCCCCATGGAAGCTGGATCCACCCTCTGTGTGAGTGGACACGGTTCAGTCAGCTAGGGCTTCTGGGAAAACAGAGATAGAGGAAAGATAGCACATTTTCATTCTTCATGCTCTTCTGCAAGGAGAATTCCAGGGTCACTAGCTCTGGACGCCATTGGCCCAGCCAGGTTCTCAGGCCTTTGATCTTGGCCTGGCAGTAACACCCTTGATGTTCTTGGANCTAGGTCCTTCAGCCCTAAACCCAGGTTACTGCCAGCATTCCAGGTGCTCCAGCGTTCAGACAGGCTGTTGTGGAACTTATCTTCCATAACCATGTAAGCCAATTGTCCCAGTCAGGACCTTTCATAGTATCTATCTATCTATCTATCTATCTATCTATCTATCTATCTATCTATCTATCTATCATCTATTATCTGTCTATCAGTTTATCTACCTATCTTTCTTTCTTTAAAAAATTTTTATGTGTGTGTGTCTTTGTGTGTGTGTTCATGTGTGTGCTGCTCCCATGGAAGCCAGGAGAATGTATCAGATTCCCTGGATCTGGAATTTTAGGAGGCTGTAAGCCACCAGATGTGGGTNCTGGGAACCAAACCTGGGTCCTTTGCAAGAGTAGCAATGCTTGTAACTGCTGAGCCATCTCTCCAGCCCCTCTGTCAGACATGTCTGTCTGTCTGTCTTATTGGTTAGATCACCCTGGAGATCAGTCTTGATTTGCTGCCTATGCTTCAGTCTCTGGTTCTGAAGTCACTAGCCTTCTACTGGGAGTAGAGAAAGATGACAAGTCACAGCTTCCATGGGTCGAGCACTGCAGATNATATGCTTTCTGAAAATGTTTTTTGGGTTACCATCAATCTGGCACCATGAAGCACATTTGGATGCTGGCCAGTGTGGAAACTAAGGCATCTTCTTCAACAATCTCCCCATTATGTATGAGAACCTCCCCAAACTGCTTAAAGATTCCTACNTAGTTTGCAAACTGATTTTGGGTAAGTNTACGATTTGTCTCTCTAAAGCAGATGTGCACAACCTTTGACACTGCAGTGTGATTTTGTCATCTACAAAGTTCACACTTGAGAACTGTACACTGGACCCACAGAAAATATAAAAACTTTCACAATGCTATATATAAATGTACAATTTTTGAGGGGTGGGGTGGGCCCCAGTCACAGCTCCTNGGCAACATGCATCCCAGGGACTGAAGGCTATGTCAAGAAATTCTAGAATTTTCTCAGGCTATTTTCTTTGCAGCCACTGTGCAGCAGTCATGGTGGAATGTCAGGAAGGCGCCTGACATCACAGGCTGATCTCTAAGTTGTGAAAAGACAGCTGTGTCCTTGAAGGTTTTACCTTCAAAACTGCCAGATACTCGAGGTTTTACCTCAGCACAGTGCGGAGTCTGAAAACCACCAGCCCCCGCACTCCTGTACTGCGCTCTGCCTGTGGCCTATGTCAGGAAGGGCCCTCAGACCCAGCAGCACTTACTTCGAACTCATCTCCTTCTCAGCTTCTCTGATGCTGACACAATGTAAGAAGACAAGCCCTTCATTCATAGGGCTGGCTGGGGCACATAGGAAGGATGGACACGTTTACAACAGTGGAAACAAAAGGTCCAAATGAACCTTCTGTGTTACAGTCCAGGGAGGAAGATGCTTCCATTTCAGGAATAAATGTAGAGACAGAAAGAAAGGGAAATTGAATTTTTAAAGACATAGCTTTAAAATCACGTTGAACCTAAAGTATTCATTCATCTGGAAACACATTAGACAAAGAGGCTGGTGAGAACTCAGTCAGGAAAGCACTTGCTGAGAAAACATGGGGACCTGAGTTCAATACCCAGGACACACACCCACACCCACACCCCCCCACACACACACAGAGACCAGGTGTGGTGGCACATTCTTACAATCCTAGCACTAGGGGTAGGGGGTTCAGAGACAGGCAGATCCCTAGGTCTCACTGGCCAGCCAGTCTAGAACAATGTGTAGACCCCAGCTCTCAGTGAGAAACCTTGTCTCAACAAACAAGGGGGATAGCTCCTGGGGTAGGATGTCTGAACTGATCTCTGGCCTCTGCACACACATCCATGTGCACACACACAAACATGCACACAAGCCTACACACACACACACACACACACACACTTCAACAAAGGTAATAAAGTCATCTGCTCCCTGATATTAAAAGACCAGAAGAAAGCACTTGGTTTGCAGGTAATGGTGTTGCTCATCAATGCCTCCATTGTGGCCTGAGTTCAACAACTACTAGAAGCATGCATACCTTTTCACAGAATCTATATTCTGCCGAGAATCTATCTCTTAGATACCTCAGAAAGATAAACAGAACCTTTGTCCACAAAGTCTTACACACATTCATCTGAAGAACAAATATAAATTTATCAAGTTTAATCAATATTCTCGATGGGTGTAGATATGTATATGCATATATACACACACATATATATCAAAATTGAGAATTTACAAATAAGATTTGATGCACTTAGCCCAGGGGTGGACAAGTCTTTAGTATAAATCTCAAAGAGAGTGTATTTTCTTTGGTAATTTCAGCAATTCAATTCTACTTCATACAAACAGGTGTGAAGCTTAAACTCAGTTGATTCAAAGATGAGAAAAGCAGGAAACATTTTGTAAAGCAAAGACAGCAGGCTAGTGCTGTTCCCCAGAGATTCAAGACTGTCCAAATTTTGTGCCAGAAGGGTCTGGAAGTCACACTGGATCCACTGCTCAGTTGACGTCTCTGGAATGTGTGATTANGAATAAACAAAGCCTGGAGAAGTGAAGTTTCAGCAAAACTGAATTCTATTTATAGTCCAGACCAAGAAATGTGGCCAAATTCCAACTGAAGAGGACCAAGTGCCCTGTGTCCATCCTGTGGCCTCCTGATACCCTGGGGATGNGGGCTTGGAACACTGTCTTTCTCTTGCCCACAGTCCCCAGTGTAAATTAGTCAAGCAGGCCGGGAGGGTGAACTTGCAGCAAGCTGATCCTGCGGTCACCACTTTCCTGGGATGGAGACGCCACACTCGTACCAGCCCACATAGTAGTAGGGGGTTCCAAAACCGATGTTGCCAAAGCTGACAGGCTCCTGGCGGTACTGNCGATAGTAGCCTGGAAAGGCAATGGAAAAGAGAGGGGAAAGAAGATGGGTCAGAGTCAGTAACAGGAAAACATCTTATCCTACAGTCTGCTTTCAGACAGTATGTTCCAGCAAACATTTNCTAGGTGTTATTTGTGAATACACTGGGCCAGTTTTATGTGTCCTCAGAATAACAGTTACCCCAAGCATGTTTCACNGGGNAATAATCCAGTCCTCCTCTCACTCACCACAAAAGAGTGTGATTTTAGTCAATCGCNAGTGAGCACTCACTGAGNAGTGTACCGAGATCTGGGGACACTGCACAGCACCCACTCCCATCCTGTTCTCTGAGTTCGGAGCTCCCAGCTTCCTAGAGTAGCTCAGCTCNAAGACTTAAGCCAGAGAACCCAGCAGACTTGCAGATCTTTCCAGAAAAAAAATCTGCACATTGCTGACCTCTGGATGTAGAAGGATGCTCCAGTAGCCTCAATATGTTTTGGGGGACTTGATTGCTCCCACATTTAGCCTTATTTCCTTTACTCTTGTCAAATAATGGTTAGCTGCTACTCTACCAGTGAGCATATTAACCAGTAATGGTCAATACCACAACCTTAGCACATAGACACAGAGGAATACAGGTAACACAGGACTGTAACAGAGGCTAGGGCATGGCAAGAGCTGAAAAGATATGGATTGGATAGATGTTGTATATTTATTGTGATGAACTGAGCTGGCTTAGATATTTGACTCAACGGTACTCTAGATGTTCCCACTGAAGCATCGTTATATGAGATTACAATTTAAATCAGTGGACTAAGTAGATTATCTCTACAATGAGGCCCCACCTAATCAGCTAAAAATCCCAACCAAAATGACCATTAATTCTTATAGAAAGACTAGAGAGGAAGTGGAGGGAATTGTGCCACTACACGGCCTCAGTCAGACTTGAAGAACAGCATGAAGTCGCCCCTGCATCTTAGTTTTTGCTCCACCCACTGAAGGTTAGAAATGTCCCCTCCACCCAAATCTACAGTCATCTGAAGCAGTTCTCTATAATAAATCTAAATAGTAGATAAATACCATTGGTTTGTTACTCTAGATGAAAGATTCTACATATGCTTATTTTACTCTCTGTGTGTTTTAATTATTTGAAAATGGGTAACTCATTGTGTTAGTATTTTTGTCAACTTGACACAAGTGAGGGTCATCTGAGAGGAAGGAACTTCAATTGAGAACATTTTTCCACCAGACTGGCCTGTACGTAAGCCTGTGTGGCATTTTCTTTATTATTGATTGATGAGGGAGGGCCCAGCTCACTGTAGGAGGTGTTACTCCTGGGCAGGTCCTGGGTATGTAAGAGAGCAAACTGAGCAAGTCAATAAGCAGCACTCCTCCATGGCCACTGCTTCCATTCCTGCCTCTGGGTTCCTGCCCTGCTTGAGTTCCTGCCTTGGCTTTCTCAATGATAATCTATGATCAGGATGTATAAGCCAAATAAACCCTTTCATCTCCACATTGCTTTTGGTCATGGTATTTTATCACAGCAATAGAGACTAAACCAGGACATTTAGGTAAAGTCCACATAGANCAATCAGCACATATCATACCCTGAATGTACCACATCACCAAGAGCCTGAGTGTACAAGGGAAAGATGCTGGATCACTTCCAGCTGCTGTTGGTTTGCATGGAAGGCTGGGCTCATCTGTGACATACCACAGCTGGTAGCTTTAGTGTTCCCGCCTCATAATGCATCATCAGAGAGCTAGCACCCTGGCCCTGAAGCCTCTCCTGGTGAATTTCATGCTTACTCTTCACTCAAGCTGGGTTCTATGGAAGGACTGCACTGTGCACTCTTCNTGTTCATCCATATCATAAGATTCAACTCATACAGCCTCTCCTGACAACCTTGAATTCATATGACCACAAAGNACACAATTCCCTGACAAGAGGACAACCAGGTGGCATAATCTGTTGTTATTTATACNTCATAGTGTTCACCATTATTCACATTTCACACAGTTTTTTTTTTCTTCCTGGTAACAGAGCTTGTTTCTGAGAACAGGGATGGGGTCTTATATACTCCTTTGTATTCCCAGCTTCTCAAGGCCAGCATATGGTGGTAGTACTTTAATTCATCAATTTCTTAGTTTTACTCTTTATGATCCAAAGTGCTCCCAACATTAATCTCTAAATATTAGGTCAAAGGCAGAGCTACCATGCATTTTCTCATTATTACAATTTTCCTCTCCCACCCACCCACAGCATAAAACAGCAGCTCTGTCCTTCTTACCTTGAATGGTGGGGAGGGCTTCTACATAAGACTGAGGCCCTGTTCTTCCATCCAGGTGTGAATCCACAAACTGACAATGATCTTCACCTCTTCCCCAGCTGTCTCCAATGCTGTAGAATGTGTCTGCATAAGGACATATCACAGGTCAGTGACTACAGGAGAGTGTCACAGCTGCCTTACAAGTTAGAACAAGCGTTGGAGACTGTTTGAATTGGGAACATTATTTAAATCATGTGTTCCATAGTTTCCATGTCCGAAAAATGTTTGTAATGGCACAAATGTCATTAAGTGTTGTAAGAAGCCAGCAAGACCTTGTATATATAATACTTAACATATGCTCAGTGGGGAGGGGTTGGGGGGGACTTTAGACAATACAGTCAGCTCCACCCTGCAAATGATGGACCTTTTAATCCTCAGCTTTCAAGAGAGAATGAAGAAAGACACAATAGAGATTAGAAGTCAGGCATGTCTGTATAATTATTTCCACACATAGCTTCAGGCATGAGGTGCTGTCCGTGGTGCTGAATCACAACTGTAAGGTTGGACGTTGTGTTCCCGCATTGGGATCCTGAAGATAATTGCACGATCTCTCCCAGAGATTTTGAAGGGAGAGAAAGCAGGTGGAAGAGATGGAAAGAGAGTGGAGACACAAAGATGGAGACACACACACACACACACACACACACACACAGGATGGGGGGTGGGGTGCTGAATATCTAGTAATGAGACGAGACAGATAAATCTTCAGAGTTGGGGATGAGAGGGAAGACTTGGTTTCAACAAACTTATCCTTTCCAACAAGAAATAAAAATAAATTAAAAACCCACCAGGCCAGTTGATTTTAGATTTCATTTCTAAAACACAGTGGATACGCATATATAAAGCTAGTAATCCCAAAGCAGTCTACAAAACTGGTTTGCACTAAAGTCCTCATAGTTCCAAGCCTCAGATGTGTCCTAAGGCCCCTGCTTTCCAAGTTAGTGCCNAGCACAAGTTTCCTGCAGCCACTCAAGCATAAGACCTACCTTTGAGGTTGTCACTGAGGTAGATCTTGTACCTCAGCGAATTACAAAGAACGACTCCCACAAACTTTTTGTACCATGTCCGCTTCACGTACTGCCGACCGTGGCAGTCAGTGTAGCCAGGATCATGCTTGAAAGTAAATGGGATCCAGATGGGCTCACCACCTTGACAACACAAAACACATGCTCTAATGTGCGATGGGTTACAGGGGTTATTGTCTACACAAACTATCAGAAAACTGGGCGTTTTCACTGGGCCTTCCTTCCTCTTGGGGCTTCTCTGAGCAAATGTGCATGCATTTTGTATTCCNCTTTCTTTTTCATTACTAGAGTACAACTGAGGTATTGTGAGTTGGNTGTAAAATGTCCCCAAAGGCTCATGTGTTAGAGGCTTGGTCAGCTTCTCATGGGCTGTGGAGAGATTACTGGATCAAGAGGTTCTAACNTCATCATGGGTTAACCCACTGATAGACTCATGNCTGNGTGAAGGAGGGGGCTGGGGAAGGAAACGGGTAACTAGAGCAGGCTTTGAAGGATCCCCCTTCTCCCCGCCCCGCCTGCCTGCCATGAAGAACAGCTTTGCTGCTCATGTCCTTACACTCTAAAGTTAAACCTCACCATGCTCTGAAATCTCCAAAACCATAAACAAGATAAACGCTTCTCCCCTGGTTTTCCCAGATTTTTATCGTGGCAACAAAAAAGCTAACTACCACATTTAAGGGCAGGGTGCTTTTTACCCTAGAATATTTAAGATCTTGGTGTTTCAACAAAGGGTTCTCAAAGCTAATGAAAGATGTAAGC
>LZPO01076001.1:175090-185643 GCA_001675575.1 Neotoma lepida | reverse complement strand
AACTTTAAAACTAAGACCAGGTATGGTTGCTCATGCCTATAATCCCAGTACTCTCAGTAGCTTGAGGCCAGCCTGGGCTAGGTAGCCAGTTCCAGGTTAGCCTGGGCTACTTAATCTCAATAAAACCAAAACCAAACAATCAATAAAAATGCAGCAACAAAGAAAGTTCTGAAACTATTTTATGCTAATGAGTCAAAGCTATCTTTAGATTGAAAACTAAATTTGTTTTTCTTTTCATTTTTAGAATTCGACTTTAGTTTTCTCCTATCCCAGCAGGGGTGGGGGGACGGGGGAATGCTTATTTTATAAAGAGAAACCTGAACTCACCCAATGGAAAAAAAGACATTTTCTTGCCTTAATTTTCACTATGCCAATGGCTGTCATTCTGATCATTTATTTCACTTTTCAGAAAAAATCAAAACAAACATGAATGTACCCATACCTGATTCCGTAACAAATGAGACTGAAGGGCTGACAGGCCCNTAGCCATGAGGGTTCTTGGCTTGAACTTTGAAGTAATATCTGAAATTGAAAGAAAACATCTTTTAAAAGAGAAATTTGATTTGACATCTGAGTAATGAGACAGATTCCCAACCTTCCAAGCATGCCTGTGCAGTAACTCTGGAGTTACTATACACACACACACACACACACACACACACACACACACACACACCTAGTCATCCTCATTATTTTTTCCTGAACTTCCTCATTTCTGATGATTTCTTGAAATGGTACAATTAACACAGCACAGTGGCTGATGGGAATGGAATAGAAAACAAGGCTGACAGCTGCTCAGAGTGCTTTTCTGGAGCATGCANGCAGGCACTGGGTAAGTCTCCCAGTTCACCCTTTATAAACCTGATTAAGACTCNGATGCCAGTATAAGCTCCGAGAGAGGAGCTGGTACAACAAAACATAGAGTAGAGCTCAAAGATTAATCAACATCTCAGACTCCATGGTGGAGTCAACAATAATGTGACNTGTGACTGGCAGGAAACAGTGGCTAGGGGGTGACCTTTTCAATGGAACTGACAAGACAGCCATGCCTTGAGCTTTGGCACCCCCAGGAAAGAGAGGCATGACCAGGAAGAGGGGNTGGGGAAAACCTGAGGAGAGAGGCTTTATTGCAGAGCCATACTTGGTCTTGGAACAGAGAATGTTCTGGAAAGTACAGTTTGAGTCAGCTAGCTCATCAAGAAGGAAACNGAATCTCCAGGCATCTTACTTTGCCANTACTGATGCTCAAAGTAGAACTGAGGATNAACACATCGGTTGGAACCACNGGTGCTAACTTTTGTGACTTCCTGGGGTTCCACATAGCACAAGCCTATCNTAGGANCCATGAATGGTGGCTCTTTGAACCTTAGAAACAGTATTTTCCTCTAGCTTTTGGCCAGAAGGAATGTCTCACCTAAATTATATCAAAATTCCTTGTCTGATTNAGTCAGGTACACAGATGCATGTTCCGATTAAAAAGTAATACCAAGTTTTAGAGAGGGACTATTTACATTTGGAGGGTACCACTGACTCCTGGCCATAGGTAATGACATCACCAAGGCAGCATGCAGAGACATTCTCCTGTGGTTTGACTAAAGAAGAGAAAAGCCACTTGGTAAAATCTGAAGTCNTCCACATACTGACTTTTTTCATTTCAAATTATTTTTTAAAGATATGCACAATTAAGAACATGGTTCTAAATATCAATTGACCCAGCAGTGCATGTTTCCTGATTATTCACACTCTTAATCAGTGGCTGTGGAGTAATTTATGGCAAANCCCCCAAAGGCAGTTCCAACAGGGGGTTGGCACACACAACNATTCTAGTTGAATTTTGCAAACACTTTTTTCTTTAAAGAGAAGCCATTTAAAACTTAGGAGTGATGTCAATGTTCAGAAGCCACATGGGACACTTGTGCTGCGTAGTTCCTCACATCCCTGATGGAACTNCCCTAAAACTCTGATCCAATCTTCCTATTGTAAAATAGGATTTTAAAATATGAAGACCCAAGGAGTGGACTGCAGGGCCCTTGTTTAGTGAAAAGACAGGTTATGACATAAACCACCAATGCTCATGCTTAGACTCCAGCTCCTCCTTTGAGTGGAGTGATTTCTTGTCTCTCCTGAGGACTNGAANGCTGGTTGTCAAAGGCCCTGAGCAGGGGGTGGCCTCCCAAAGAAGTTGACTCAGCACGATGGGTACCTGAGTTTTTACAGCAGCTCCGGAAGCTGCTCCTTGTGCAGGGGGAAAAAATGGGTTTCTGCTTATCGTGTCCACAATGCTCTGGCTGTTGGTAGCTGCTGTTCTCATGAATCCTGAGGAGATTTGATCAGAGAAGCTCCCATGCTACATCCAACCTTCATATTCCACCTGAAGAGCCAACAGCCTGTGCTTGCTCAGAGGAAGCAGAACAGCCTGGGCGCACGGAACAGATGGAGTCTGGTACTGTCCTTCCTCTCACCCTCATTCTTCTTCTCTCTTGAGACTTTCCATCTTCCTAGAACATTTCAAGCTTTGGNGCTTCCCCTTCCTGGAGCAAGTTTGCCTCACCTCGCCTCACACCTCACCTCACCTTGTCTACCTGTTTTCTGGTTTAACTGCTCCGTATGCTTTAGCCCTAACTTTCTCGGTCTTATCTGACTAGCCTTAGGCTGATAAGAACAAGAATTTCCCTATTATGTACTCTCCCTAAACTTCAAGACACTGGCTGTGGAGGTCTCTATCTGTATTGCCCCTCTCCCACCACACAGTAAACCCCATGAGGACAGCACTGTTTCCTCTATGAGAGCTGCATCCAGTTCACCCCCATGCCCTAAACCCTGCCCCAAAATAAACAGGAGGAATCACTTGCATGAAATTTGGACCCAGAGTTATGGTCAGAACAAGGACACCTCCACTTTATGCCACCATCANCTGAGTGTCAAAATGGCAGAAATCCAATACGGCAGCAAAAGTTGTGGAAAGAACATTGGACACAGGCAGGGGAGGGGAGGCAGGTTGAGGTCAGGATACTAAGACTCAAATTTGGCCCACTGGAAGGCATCTTCCAGCGTTTTGATATGTATGGTAGTTGTGTTATAGAAGTAAGCAATCCCTGTGTNTAGCAAAAAAGGATGCTGACNCTGTTTCACCTGATTCTGCTGCTTTTATTTCCTCTGGTTAACTTTCACTGCTGGTCAACATCCATCTCATTAGAAAGGAATGAAGCACTTTCTCTGATCCCTGACTTACTGCTTCGTTTCGCTTGCCAAATCCTGCAATTCATAACAGTTTATGGAAGCTTGGTTCCAGGGAGCCTAAGTGGCACATTAAAATGTCACAGGGAGTGCTCCCAGCTTTGGGGAAGTCTCCCAGTAGCAGGGCTCTGGCCAGATTCTGTCCCTTCTAGCACACGTCTGTTTATCNAGTCATTTGTTCCAGCTTTTTCCTGCTCCTCTGCCTGTGGAAGCTACTTTGAGCTCTTCACAGCAAGCCTGCTGGCTCTGTCCATCCGTGTGGTACTGTGGCTATCTGGACAACCTGCAGGAGCCGGTTATGAGCTATTCGGGGATCCTACAGGCCCGTTGATGTTGTATGATTGGCCATAACAGAAGTACCTGAACCACAGACATTGAAAATGCTATAAACCAGGGATTCCTCCCCGCCCCCCCGCATGCCCAGCTGCCCAGACGGACAGTTTACCAGCACACCGCTGCCTGGCTCAGTGGCTCACTCATGTTCATCTGCCAGGTCACTTTCTGTTAGTCATACATCCCAAACCAGGCAATACAACTGAAGAACACACAGCCAGACACTTCCATGTGAACCAGTTTTGCCAGTTTCTCACTGAGTGCCACAAACTTTGGTTTCCAGATCAGTGCCCTGTCAGCTAGCCACTGCTCAGTGATGAAGACACACTTGTCACCTTTTCTAATGCATGCAGCACACCTTTCTAGAATGTTCTGAACATCTGCATCACAAAGCTTAAGTGTCAGTTAAATATGTTTGACCAAATACTGTCCCACTAATGTCACACAGCAAGGTTATATTAAAAACTGAATCAATTCTCTTCCAACATATAGAACAACCTCCCTTCCCTTTTTTTTAGGAAAACAAGGAACAAACCCAGTTGTTAAGTAACAGCTACAATACACGCAGTAATTTCTCTTAAGCAAAAGACACGGTACATGATAAGCCTTCATTGGTATCCCGTGAGCTAAACCAAGGATTCAAGGAAATGGTGAGACTTTGATTAATCCCTTTTTCCCAACTGAATGATACTGTGACCAANCTCACAGGTCTGGCTGTATGTTTGTAAGTGACTGCTGTGTCATACCTTGTGTTTGGCTTCAGGTTCTCAATGGGCAGATGGGTCACTGATGAAGTCTGAGTTGACCATTTGTTCCTGATGAAGTCCTCGTAAGAGGCGCTGTAGACCAAGTATCCTGGAAACAGAGACGGAAGAACCTGGTGAGCGTAAAGGAACCTGTCCCAGTTTGTTTTCCTGATGCTTCAATCAACACTATGACCAACAGCCACTTGGGAGAGGAAAGGGCTTATTTTANCTTACACTTCCAGGTCAAGTTCCATCATGAAGAGAAGTGAGGGAAGAAACTCAAGCAGGGACTTGAAGCAGAAACCATAGAGGAATGCTGCTTACTGGCTTGCTTCCTCCTCTGGCTTGCTCAGCTGCCTTTCATATACAGTCCACACCCACCTGCCTAGGAATTGTACCACCCACAGTGGACTGCGCTCTCCCATCTCAATTACCAATCAAGAAAATGCCCCACAGCTATCTCTATGGGCCAATGTGATAGAGGCAATGCCCCANGTGAAACTCCCTCAGATAATTCTGGGCTGTGCCAAGTTGACAGCTGAAGCTAACTAAGAGCAAACCAGATCACATGGGGCTATGATAGGGAAGGGTAATGCATGCATACAGCTCCATGAGAACCTCAAGGAGAGCAAGTTTCACTGTGAGACAGGATGGTGCACTTCAGTAACTTCTGGTGAATTCAGGTGGGGACAGAGCACTCAGGTGCTTTCTGGCATCTCACTGCTCCCTGTTCCTTTTCCTTCTCTACCACCCTCATTCCCTGGCCTCAGCTCCTCAGGGCTAATTCCATCTAATCATGACTGCACAGAGAAGAGAGAAGTGGGGGGAAAAAAGAACAGTTCTCTGCACTTAGTATTTACTAAGCCAGACTCAGATAAATGTTCTGTTTTCCCTATTATATATGATAGATAGATAGATAGATAGATTGATAGATAGATAGATAGAAGATATAGATAGATAGATAGATAGATAGATAGAAGAGATAGATAGATAGATAGATAGAGAGAGAGAGAGAGATAGATAGAGAGATGGGTAGATAGATATAGAGATAGATCAATAGATAAATAGAGATGAGATAGAGAGAGATAGATACAGAGAGATAGATAAATATTGAGAGATAGAGAGATGATAGATAAAGATAGATATAGATATAGATAGATTGACAGATGATAGAGAGATAGGTGAAAGATAGATAGGTAGATAGATGATAGATCGATAGCTAGAAATAAAGAGGTAGATAGCTAGATAGAAAGATAGAGATATATATATAGATAGATGAGAGAGAGAGATGATAGCTAGCTAGATAGAAATGGATACATATATATATGGATGTATATATGGATATATATACATATATATATATGACATGAAAGTACCAGAAAGGGAGATTAAGGGGGGAGGGGATATGGGCCAATATGGTCAAAGTACATGATACACTGGAGTGAAAATGTGATTCTGTACAATGAATACATAAATAAGAACGCAAAAGATAGCCAAAACCCGAGTTTCCTGGTNGAGATANACAGTTGTCCTTTATGAAATGAAGAATATTGGCAGTGACTCCCAGGCATGTGGGTGTGACTGACAGACTCACAGTGACCCTCACTCATTTGTCATAACTCACCTATGATTTTCAGTTGCTGCCCTTGACCTTGTTTAAGGACAGCAGTTATGAGGGATCCGAAGCCAAACAGCTTAAAATGAGATTTTTNNAAAATATACTTTGTCCTATATGCTCACCCAGTTGCCAGTTATNGNNGTGGGGTGATGGCTCAGAAGAAAAGAGCTTAAGCATGAGGACCTGAGTTCAAATCCTCAGATGCACATAAAGAACNGAGTGTGGGCACATGCCTTCCTACAGCCACATTGCTGGGGCGGGGAGGGGACACAGACAGGAAGATTGAGGAATTTGTGGACACCAACCTAACTCCATATTCAGTTCCTGTCTCAAGACAATAAGATGGAGAGTGATAGATCCAAGCCCTTAACACTCTCGTCTGGCTTCCCTGCATGAATAGACATATGTACCTACTCACGTGTGCACTAACACCTCACACACATACACATATGAGAGAGAGAGAGAGAGAGAGAGAGAGAGAGAGAGAGAGAGAGAGAGAGAGAGAGAAAAGCCATTCATAAAACCACATTCAATCAAACACAAGATTCTCAGGGATTTGGCTACAGGCCTTCCTCCACTGATCTCTGCTTTCTTTTAGAAACGTGTTCTACGTTTCAGAGACTGGTCTCACTCAGCACATACCATGAAATGAGCCGCTGTCGGTTTTGCCAAAGACTCAGCTCCCTCACCCACACTTGTCCTGTACCCTTGAAGACCTCAGCCACACCCGGCAGGATGCGTGGGGACTGTATTTCCTGGTCCCTTACCCTGGCTCTGGGGCCACTGTACAAGCTCCATAAGAGGAACCGCACTTTGAATACTCTTGAACCCTTTTCTCTCCTTAAAAGACAGTGTTGGGGTCCTACATTACACACATGACATTTGGGATGGATAATGTGGATCTCTAACCTCCGACGCTACCCCTGCCACTGNAAGACACATTCACAGCTGGCATGTACGCCTTCCNCTACACAGCTCGCAGGCCTGGAAAGAGTCATCCACAGAGGAAGAGACTGTTCACAGAATGCTTCGATTCTCATTCTGTANGAACTCATTTTAACAGACTCATTCTCCATTGTCATCTTGGCAACAGTCACAGGAACTCACAAGCGTCTCACAGGCCAAGGCCTGGAGGAGAGGCTTAGGACCCTTAGGGTTGTTCCATTTTTCCCAGTGCCCACATAAGGAATTAGGAAGCACCCAGGCTGCCATGGGAGTACCCAGCAGGCATGGAAGGAGCCACACAGAAGAGTTCAGTAAAACATTTTCACCATCCTCTCCTACAGGATTTCAGCTGACAAGTGGTTGCCTGGCTATTTTGAGGATAATACAAGGTTAAAGGTATAATGATATTTATTTTTCCTATGAGGAAAGAAGTCCCAGCAAGATGATGTATTATTAGCTTAAGGTCATAGAAACCAACCTGGAGTTATAATTCAGGACTCAGGCTTCCATTCANTGNTCTTCAACTACTCGCAAGGCTCCTACAGTTATTCATGTTTCCCACGCCACTGAAAATGATGNCTGCCTTCTCCACCTTACTTGTCCATTTGTGTATCCACCCATTCACCTCTCCTCTCCCTAATCAAGAANGCTGAGCATCTGCCTAGGACACACCTGTTACCACATCTCCAGGGACGGCTTTGTTCCAATCCACAATGACAAATGAGTGGCAGCCTTCCATGGCGACCACGGTGATGTTGCGGGGAGCATGTTGAGGAGGCAGGTCATTCCTCGTCAGGTCGTTTGGAATGAGTTCATCCAGGCTCTCCACTTGGAAGTGATCCAGAGCATCAGTCAGGGAGCACGGGGCCGATGGGTCTTTACTGAGGTATGTCACATAAGGAGCTGGGAAGAACAGAGGAATCAGAGTCACAATTCAGCCTCTCCCTGCCAAGACTCCAGAGACACCTGATGCTAATTCAAGAGCACATCCTTGGGCTGGGGAGATGGCTTTGTGAATAAAGCACATGCCACACCAGAGTAAGGGCTTAATTTCAACCCCTAGCACCCATGTGACAGTGGAGCAGGTGTGGTAGCTACCCATAATCCCAACACTCGAGAANCTGACACAAGGGACCTCTATGGTAAGCTGGCTAGCTACACTATAATAATTGGCAAGCTCTGGGTTCAGCAAACAACACTGCCTTAGTACACATAGTGAAGAGTGAGCAAGGAAGACACTCAACACCAATCTCTGGTCTCTACACACATGTGTGCCTGCACACATGCAAATACACACACACACATGCACATTACACACATATACATAAATAAAATCAAAGAGCAATCCCTGCCTCTCATTAATAGATCTATTAACATATAGCTTGAAATCTGATGACTGCAAAAGGTCTCATTGCCCCATCAACGCCGATGACTATAACCTCAATGTGCTTTAGAAAGGTCCTCTGACTACAGTCTGATGTAATATAAGCCTCCAGCATCTTTCCATTCCNATGCCCTCAAATTTGGAAAACTGGGAGTCAGTTGACTAGCATCCCCTCATCACACTTCATCCCCCAGCCATCTTAAGACCAGAGACATACGGCAGCCTCAAGCTTTTTCCCTAGGTGGCTTCCTGTAGAGCTTCGCGACCCTTACAACCCCCTTGGAAGTTCGGACATAATGCCAAGGTCCAAGCGGCCCTCNTTGCTTTGTTTTGCATTCTCACATTTATGATGTGTTGAAGCCCTTCCACGTGATTTCAGGGGCTCCAGGACATTGGGACTAAGCGGGTCATGGCCTGGTACGCCATTACAAATGAGCCTCCTGATATGAGAATGTGCTCACGAGGCCGGGACAAACAGTAGGCTCTCTGCTCCCAGCCCACAGCTCTTTTGATTGTATTCCATTCTAAGAAAAGTTAACAATGCCAAGGAATTGAAGTTAAGACTTTATAGACCCAAGACCCTCAAGTGCTCTCAACTGAAATGACTAGAAATTTCTGAAGGCCTCTTGGTCTTTAGAAGCAATCTGTGGAAGGGCTAATGATACCACTAAATGCCTCTTTCTCTTTCAGTCGTGGTACAGCAGGCGGGCAGTGTGAGTTTGGTGGACTCTCCAGGCTGCTGAACACCAGGCAAATACTGGCATTAGCCCCAGAAATTGCTGCCTCAGACTAATAGGTTTGCTCTTTAACTTGCATGGTGAGACGCCCAGTCACTGCCTCTTGGTTGGCAAGACTTCTTCTCTGTTCATGGCAAGACATTTGTTTTGGAAACCGAAAAGTGTGATGTTAATTTAAGCTGTTGCTTGTCTCCACTCAGTAACATATTAATCCAACTGTCTCATTAACGCAGTTCATCAAGGGCATGGGAAAAGATGGCTTGGGAAGGGACTAGAGCATAGTTCAGCTGCATAGAATTTTCAATTGAAATTGTTTTGATTGCTGAGAAAGAAGAGGGGAGAAATCCATTTCTAGATCCAGTTCTTTGAGACTAATGAAGTTGGAGAAGACAATTGTAGACAGACAGCTTTGGTTCTGCAATGTTGTCATGGCTAGTGACAGCACTCGCCAAGCTGTGCTATTCAGAATGTAGGAAACTGTGCTAGTTAAGGTCCAAGCATCAAACGTCTTCAAAAGCCCGGCCACAGGGCTGGGAAGATGGCTCGGTTGGTAAGAACGCTTGCTGCACAAGCATAAGGACCTGAGTTTGAATCCCCAATACTCACATAAAAAGCTGTTGCATAGCTGTGCATTCTGTAACCCAGGTATTGGGGGCTGGAGACAGACAGATCTACACTCGCACTGGACAGCCAGTCTAACTGAAATAGCGAGCTTCTGGTTCAGAGATACTGCCTCAAGGGAACAAAGTAGAGCATGATGGAGGAAGACACCAGCTGTCCTCTGGCCTCTGTGAGCACATGTGTGGGTATTGGCACACTCGTGTGTATACACTTGCTGAAGCCCTCTGTTGAGCACTAACAGTTCTCTGGTTAGTGTGGACTTTTGAAAATTAATGTGTATCTAAGTAAAAATGGACTTACTAAACTACTCCAAATGGAAATCTCACCCCAGGGAAGTATTCTCTTAAAATGCACCACCTTAGCCAGGCCAACGCTTAGTTACGCTGCCTTCAAAGGCAAAAGTTAAAATCAACTTCTCCAATTAAGGAAGTGACATTCACCAACAAATCGTTTCTTTCCAGCCAGATCGAATTCTTCCTCTGGGAAGGAGCTGACAGTGCCTTGCTCTGGGATGACCTGCAGTGTGGCAGCAGTAGTCGAGGGTACAATGGTGGTCGGTGGCCTCGTGGTCTCGAATCCATAATCTGAAAAGATATGAAGTCTTTGTAATTGGNAGAGACCAAAAGAGGCACTAATTGCAATCTAAGGATACTTAAGGTTCAACTGTAGACACACACAAATACACACACACACATACAAACACACCCCACACACCACACCAGACCTACCTCCTACACCATACACCAACACACATACACTTACTTATACATACATTTACACATGCATATATATGTATCACATACTGCACCACACATACAGCTATACCACACACACACACACACACACACACACACACACAGACACCACATATCACCTAGATACCACGTATACCATACACACATACATAGATATACACATACCACATGCAAATA
>LZPO01076001.1:151368-165917 GCA_001675575.1 Neotoma lepida | reverse complement strand
GTGGTGGTCATCGTCGTGGTTGGTGGCATGGTTGTGGTGGGAGGGTGAGTAGTTGTTTTGATGACCTCCAAACCCACCAAGGGCTTTCCTCCAAGACTCAAGATGGGTTTATCCTGGGCACTGGCCAGAGGTTTACCATGTCTCCCCTGCCCAAAGAGGGGGAGGCCGTCGGGGCTCACCATAGGAGTTCCTCCCAGATCTGAAAGAAAATCAAGAGATATGCAACAAGGTGAAACGATCCAGGGGACAGAAAACACAACACAAGAGTGTCTTCTCGAAGCTTATGTGTACCTATGCTTCAATCAGCGAAAAGCAGAGGAGTAGCTGGTTGTGTGTCTGCAGTNGTGATATTTGCTGCTATCCTGACAGTCAGGCTTGGGAGACTGACCATTACTCCAACTATAGAACTATATAAACTCTCAAGTCAGTGTGCGCCATTACCAGAGAAAACTGTGTCTGTTAAGANGAGTAGTCCTCTGCCCTTTGTTTCTACTCCTAGGGGAGAAAACTTGTTAGGTTGGGCCAGGGCCCGCAAACATTTCCACAAAAGTCCAGAGGGTAAGTATTTTAAGCTTTACAGGCCAGATGGAGCTATTCAACTCTGCCCTTGTAGAGCAAAACACACACTAGACAATGCATAAACAATACATAAGCCATGAGCTAGAGGATACATAAATAAATGTTCCTGGATTCCAATGAAGCTTTTGCGTATGGACACTGAAATGTGAATTTCATATAATTTTACCATATGTCACAAGACACTCTTCTTTTGGGGCACAGGGGAAGAATCATTTTAAAATGTAAGAACTATTTGGGGCTCACAGCTTTCCAAATCAGGCTGTACAGGGGTTGGCCTGTGGGCTATGCTTTTCTGACCTGAGCTCTAAATGGTCAAGTTCAAGAGCAAACTAGAGGACATTTCCAGAGGGTGGGGTCTGAAGAAATAGGGTGACTAAAGCCATGAGGAAAATGCTGTGCTCTGGCCCCATTTGGGGACCTTCTTCCCACACAGGTAAGAGTGACAAGACCTCGGGCCACCATTAGAAACAAGGGATGTGGTGAAGGCCACAGCTGTCCCACAGCTCACTAAGCTTTTGTTCCTAGGAATCAGTCTCACTCACCCACGATGGTGCGACCATCTCCCCCGAGTCTCACCCGGAGAGGATTGCCATGTGAGTCTTGGAGGTATCTCCCTTCAGCATTGAAGACCAACCCACGATCCAGGTCCACAACCTAAACCAAGACAACACAAATGGAAGGAGGTACTAGGGATCCCCAAATGTCCACATCCCCAATTATGTGTACAGACATGTGAGTGAGCGTCCACAGAAAGAAGAAAGGACATGAGAGGGAAGCACGCCTGTCACTATAATTTCCAAGGTTTGCAAAATTAGATGCAATTATACCTTGTATTGTGTTGCTTGCATTGTAACACAACTGCTTACCTATATGATACATAAACTCTTTTGCTTCTGAAATATGCAAAAGACATTCCAAGTATTTTTCTTTAACCATTTAGTATATCATAAACAGGAACCAACCTAAGGATCCGTCAACTAATGGAAGAGCTTAAATAAATAATAGGCCATCAGCATCCAGTAGAGGGCCATGTGAATCTTGTATGTAGTGACGTAACTTTATGCATACCCAGGTAACAGGACTGATTATTTTGCAAAAAACAATGCACTTTATACATAAGCTTGAAAATGTCAAAGACACAAGTTCTGGAAGGGTATCCACCAAGTTGTCACCAAGGGGTCACTTCTGAGAAGCAGTTTGGAGTGAAAAATGCTTATTTCTTTTTCTTGTATTCCTTGTATTTAATGATCAAATGAACAGATATCACCAGTTTCTTTAAAAATACAAAATGTTTTCATTGTGCTACTTACATTAAAAATAAAATTTTGATTATTGAATTAAAAACTTTTAATTTATAGAATTATAAAATATAGAATACATACAGAAATNTCTTATTCTAAGAAATTATAGAACTTGGAAATTGATTATTTTCCNTCTGAGGAAGAATCTCATGCTTTTCCCTGATAGTTCCCTCAAGTGTGGTCCTGGACCAGCAGTATCCTATTAGTGACTATTAGTCTATTAGTAACTCTTAGTCTACTAGTGACTAATAGACTACTAGTCTACTAGTGACTCTTCAGATACACAATGGCCTGACAGGGCCCCAGTGACCCCATGCTGAGAAACACCTGGAACCCATCTCTACATACCCATGATGCAAAAANCATCCTGNGACATTTATTATAGATCCTACTTTCAAAATCAGCTCTAACGCCTCTCAGCCTTTGGCTAGGATGGTGTGTAGTGTCAAGACCTTTTTCAATTCAGANCCATTTATAAAACAATTCTGTTTCGATTGGCATGGTCTCATCTTTAGGTCATCTATGATGAGAATTTTCAGAGACCCTCAGTGGATTTTTTTAAACCTTTTCATTGTAAGTAGAAAGTTTGGCTGGTAATTCCACAGTGAGATTTTTTTGTTCTTTCAAAGAATATTTTCAAGCCCTGAATATTGTTTTCTATTCACTACACTCAACCCACAAAAATCCCCTAGACATTTATCGTAGCCCCAGGCAGGAGNTTAGCATATTCGTTGTGTAAACAAAAAGCACTACNACNTATTTCAATTTCAGACAGACAATGATCAGATTCAAGGGATTAGCTGATAAAACTGTCTACTTGGTTTGGAGTTTTTCTTTGGATTTACTATCTCTTTTACAAAGGATTTGAGACAACTAACAGAAAATACATGCAACATCTAATTATACACTAAGCTAAAAATAAAAATTAAATACAGGGAGGAACATAGGAAAAGCCATTCTTGGGCTCTAGGTAACTGCTGTGGTGGTGCCACGAATTTCTCTTATCTTCCTGTCAATCAAGACAAATGGAAAATTCCACAGTGAGGTTTTCCAAGGCTAAGCCTCACTGATCACCAAAGACTTTCCAGACATTGAAAGCAATTATATTTAAGGTAGTTAAAACTAAAGATGAAAAAAGAAAAAAGAGAAAATTTCTNTTGTGGAGTGGCTATCACACTTGCTGAACGTGAGAGAGAGCCTCAGTNTCCCAAGTAGAAACATTCGACTTTTCTCTTTCTTCAGCTGTTAAATGCTTAGGTAGACAGGATGGGGCAACACTATAATCCCAGTGCCAGAGAGGCTATGGAGCAGGAGGATCTCAAGTTTGAGGCCAGCTGGAGTACACTGTGAATTTATCAATAAGAGATGGGAAGGGAGGGGAGGGAAGGAGAAGCGAGGGGAGGAGAAGGGAGGGGAAGAGAGGGGTGGGAGAGGGGAGGAGAGGGGAGGGGAAGGGGGCAGACTACTTGATTTATTGGCACACAGTATCTATGGTTTTCTCTTCCCAGCAGCATAAGAACACCTTGAGTGTGTAAAGAAGTTTACCTTACCCACTTTGTTCCTTGAGGACCATTGATAATTCTTTGTCCGTTCGGTTTGCCAATAATACCAGGAGGTATGTTCTCTTCTACATTTGGTCTTCCGTTATAACCTACACAGCAGGGAAAAGGACAAAGGTTCCTAGTAAATTCTATCTTCCTAGACCGTTGACCTCATCAAACTGTAAGTGCGAACACTTCATTTCCAACGAACCAAAATAGAATTTCCACCAATAGCATCTATGTATGAGATAATAAGCTCTCATTGAGACTTCTACAGAAGGACAGGCAAGTGACAGCCTGACTATGCTGGGGACTGAGACTGGGCCTCCTAAGTACCTTCCTACATGAAGTTTAAGACCTTAGTAGCTCTAGCCTCATTTTCACCTGAAGAATGGGAAGGCATCGGAACAATGGAGATGATCTCTAAAGAGTTTTAAAGGCCATCACACAGGACAGCCATTTCCAGCTGACCCCTGTCCCAAGTCTCCATA
Source organism: Neotoma lepida (assembly GCA_001675575.1). Classification (NCBI taxonomy): domain Eukaryota; kingdom Metazoa; phylum Chordata; class Mammalia; order Rodentia; family Cricetidae; genus Neotoma; species Neotoma lepida. Next base: position 162,005 of record LZPO01076001.1, on the reverse strand, counting down.
GTCATGCAGTGTTGTCCCAGCATGCTGGGCTCTGCAGCACAGCTTGAGAANTATTTACTGAGTTGTTTCTAGAGGACAGTGACATTTATTCTCAACTGGGAGTCTCTGTGGCCCAGCCTGACATCAGGAGAAGTGTCAGGGCTTCTGACAACACTGCTGGTCAGACTNAGTTCATGCCTTCCCTTGTATAGCAAGTATGTATTGGGTTCTATCACATGCAAGGCATTGGCAAACTCTACATCTGTTAATGCGGTTGTCACTTTAAAAAGTCATAGTAGAAAAACTATCCCAACATAGGACAATGCATCAAGCAAGTTAACAAATGCTTTCAGGTACNGTGATTCANGCAACCTCAGCACCCAAGGGGCTAAAACAAGAGAATTGCTTTAAGTTTGAAGGCAACTTGAGCTAGACAGTAAGAGCCAGNCCAGTCTGGACTACAGANCGAGNCTCTGTCTCAAATGAATGAATTAACGAGTCAGTAAATAATACCACCAGATTCTAACACACTTGTTGAAGATCTTCTAAGAAACTCCAGTTACATGGGAAAGAAGTGCAAGGNTCAACTNAACACAGTTACCACAAATGCCTTGGACCCTGCCCTGCGGGTTCACATAGACCCTAGTTCATAGCTGTCTATGTTCCATTGTCTGTTACAGAATTCAGGGCCTATGTTAGCCTGACCCAACTCTATGACAGCTTTACCACATGCTTTCTGCAGGTTGTAGACACCATTTGGTGAATGACATGTCTAAGCAATTCCTACAGAAGGCATTTGAAATTGAGCTAGGGTTTATTTGGTTGAGTTTTATATGCAAAGGATAAGGATGAACCAAGCAGAAAACAAGCCAGTACACATGCACATATATACAAACATATATACACACAAATGTGTATATATATATATACATACACATATACACACACACACGCACATATATACAAACATACACACATACACATATATACACACAAATGTGTATATATATACATACACATATATATATATACACACACATACATATACACATACATTATTACTGTTGGTTCCTTAACTGTGTTCTGCCAAGTGAATAACTNAAAATAATATCTGGCTATGACACATCTTCACAGATGAAGGGACAGTTTGGAGGGTGACAGGATACTGGGCTTCATGTTAGAAGCCCAAATGCAGCTCAGACATCTCGGGTTGATGGGACTTGAAGCCGGCNGTTCTGACCTCGGAGGTCAAACCCATCTAAAAGCAGAGGCCACAGGGCAAACCCATCCCCACCCCCAATACACAACGGAACAAAGAAGTGAGAATGATGCCTGCTCGGTTATTGGGGATGCTTAGTCACACAAAATAAGCTTTAAAACGAACAAACAAAAAAACCACTTTCAACCACTGAGCACTTTCTAGAAGGAAACAGAAAAGGTTGGGTGGCTATAGGTGAGGACCAGTTACCTTGTGTAAGCACAGGTCTCGGGGGCTGGCGCGAGACTGGGGTCCGGAACCTCCGCTGCATCCGCTGGCGCAAGGAGAGCATGGGTGTTGTGGAAGCGTAGCTGGGAGGGGCGCGGGTGGTATACCTCGGCCAGGAGTGGGTGCTGGCGGTGGGGCTTGCTGTGGCAGGGTTTCGAGGCTGGTACTGGGGAGGTGGGTGTGAGGCTATTGAAGGGCTGCCTGGTGGTCGCCTTCCAGGGATTGTGTTCTCTTCCTGCACAAGGCTCCCTCCCTGGGGAGCCAGCCCAGTGGCATCCCTGTCCTTGTCAAAGTTTCTGTCCCCATACTTGTCGCCCCTGCGGGAGGACCACTTTGAAACTGAGGTAGTCAGAGAGTCCTCCTTGCCTTTTAAAATTCCTCCATTTCCCCCTTCCCCCTCCTCCTCCTCCTCAGCGAAGACTGACTGCTGAGATTCAGGTGGTAGGGAACCCTTGGAAGGCGAGATCTTCTTCACTGGTGTGGCCTGGACCCCAGCCCTGCTGGAAACTTGGGCCCGGGGATGGGGGCTGCCAGGTCGACTGGGTCTCACAGAGGCTCCTGCATGGCTGGGCTGAGGGCTGCTAGCACTGTTCCCCGACTGAGAGCCCACCTGCCGATGTCTGAAAGTGGGTGGGGTGGCATCCTTGGCACGAGCCCAGTGAGTGGGAGCCCGGGAATCTGGGACCTCANTTTCAGTGCTGTTATCCTCGTAGCTGCTCTGGGAATCCTCCTCCCGACGCTGGGGAGCTGAGGGGAGCATTCCACGNGAGTTCACTGTGCGTGGGCGGTCACGTTGGGAAAGTGACCTGTCGTCATCCTTGCTCTGAGAACTGGAAACCTCTGAGCTGCGGCCAGGTGCCACTCTTCTGGGAATAGTAGACCCAGGGAAGGGCTGTGATCTCGATGCTGGAAGCCGAGCAGGGGACAACTGGNGGCTGATAGGGCCTGGGGATATTTGGTGAGCATCGTCGTTGGTGCTCTGTTGAAAGTCTTGTACCTTGGAGGACAGAGGGGATTTGTCCTCAGGATGTACATCTGCTCCAGCAGCTTTGGGGTTTTCTGGGGTGAGGTCCTTCCTGTACAAGCTGGCCCCTCTCTGGGGACTTCTTCTTAGGGTGTCCCATCCCCCAGAGGCTGGGTGCCTGGAGGAGGAAAGTGTACGATCGTTGACCACAGTGGCTGGAAGAGGCTCTTCATCTTCGCCATCTCCATAGACATCAGAGCCAGACCTGGTGCGGGATGCAGGTTGTGAAGGAGTCCTGGTGAGGACTTTTGAAGCTGAGGTAGACTGAGGAGACCCAGAGGGCTGCGGCCTTAGTCCCCGGAATCTGGAGAATCTGTTCGGGTTTCTGCCGTGGGCAGTGAAGGGCTTATTCCGTGTCAAACTGAAGTGTGTCAAGGCAGGCCGGGTCTGTTGGGTCTGAGCAGTGGCCTCAGCCTGCCTTCTGGTGTCCCCGGCATGTCTGTCACCATCTCCTCCGCCATCTGTCACCGTGTCCTCTTCCTCNGAGCCTTCTGTTAGGGTGAAGGAGTGAGAAGAGCTGGAGGGTGACACGGCAGTCCGGGGAGGTGTGTGGGAACTAGAGGCTGGGGCATCCTGGCGGTCCTTCCAGCCCCTAGAAAGCTGGGATCTGGAGTGTGGTCGAGAGGACCCTCTGTGCAGTGGGAAAAGTCGCGAGGGTTGGGCTGCAGCACTGGAGTCTTCCTCACTGGTGGAAGAATGAGAATGTCTCGATGCAGAGGACTCTGCTTTTGCACCTGGGAGCACCCGGCTTTTGTCCTTGAGTATGTGCGAAGCCACATGGTGGCTAGGGGTTGAGGTTGGCTGGGACCCGACTGAATTCTTAGGAAACCGGGAAGAAGCAGCTTTAGGGTCAGGGGAACCTTCTTGATCATCCTCATTTTGGTTCACAGAATCATTGTCTGTAGAGCTGAGCCGGGGGTAGGTTGAAGAGGCCGTCACTGAAGGTTCAACCCCTGGACGAGGGTGGGGGACCAGTGAGGGGCCACGTCTGTCCATCCCTTCCTTGCGGGGTAGCACTGGCAGACCAGCCCTTGCTGGAGTCCTGCCAGGAGCTAGAACCCAATGACCAGATCTACTTGGTACCCTGAGGGGTCGTCTCTGGTGTAGGGTCTCCAACCGTGAGGAACGAGGATCTTCAAGGGAATCCAGTTCCTCCTCACCAGTGACTTCTGTGGCCTGGGGATCCAGCTCTCCCGGTTTAGAGCGAAGCTGGGTTTTCCTGGGCAGCCCACCATTAGCCAGGATTTTGTTCTTTAAGTCCAGGAGAACATCCTTGACATTGTTGGCTGGGGGAGTGTGTTCTGAAGAAGCTGCAGGTTTGGGAGCAGGGGAAGAAGGCTGAGGTTTCTCAGGTTTCCAGCTGTTCCTCCCGTCCTGGTGTGCGCTGGCCTCCGTGGAACTGGCTGGAACAGATTTTTAAAGGATTGGTGTCAGAGGAGGTTCAGGAGTAACCACCATCCAGTGTGGAGGTGTTCTGAATTTCTCATTATAACTGACCACTTCTAATTCCTTAGAGCACTAAACATAGATTCCCAATTACAACATTCTTTTTGTTGTTGTTGTATTTTACTTTAAATAACAGAGTTCTAGAATGTATGGGTGGATTGAATCAAGGGATGCCAGTTTATCATTTGAAGAAATTCTGGAATGAGTGCCTAGATGTACAGTCAGCCCGCTGCATCCATGGAGTCTGCAGCCTCAGATTCAACCAATCTTGCTTCAGACATGTTTGAGGAAAAAAGAATGTGTCTGTACTGACCATGTATAATCTCATTTTCCCCCGAAATAACATAGCATTCACATGGCATTTCCATTATATTGCTGTGTAAGCAAGCTGGGGGTGATTTGAAGTATATGGGGAAATGTGTGTGCAAGTCTTATGCAAACACTTCTATTTCAGGAAAAGGGCTTGAACATCTGCAGAGCTGGTATCATTGGGGGTGTTGGAACCAACCCCAAAATACTGAGGGATGACTGTGAGTCACTGGTTTTGTAAGTGCAAGATCTTACATAGGACTTTCTTAAGCTAATCATCAGCATGTTAGCAATGTAGTATGGCTGTTCTTAATGTCAAGTGACCTATACTCAGTTATAGTGGGATGACAGATGGAACTTGTAAGGGACTGAAGTGAGCACCAAGCTCGTGTACTCTGAAACACCACAAGGGATCCCTGGTTCCCCTCAGAACACTTTCAGTTGCTTCCTCTCTCTGACTCTGTTTCTTTCATAATGGATGCATTTGTATCCCCGAAATAAGGCTTAAAATAGAGCCCCCAGTTGCCAAAATAATATCTTAAACATATCCTGTGATTCATTCTGTCTTGAGAGAAGAACAGAGGGAGGGGAGGCTATATTGGAAAGGAATTTATATAGCAACAGGGGGACCTAGAGGGAACAAGCATTTTCAGTGTCTTCCAGAATGAAACTGTGCGTCTTCACGGCATACAGTGAAGGGGAGAGCTGTGCATATCCAGAATAAATGTCGAGAAGTAACAAAGGAAGCATGGTCCACAAACAGTCCACCCCATCTCCGGATCTTTGTGAACTTGCTGGTTTTAATACTGATCAGACAAACCAAACAATCGAAAGTCTTCTGAGAAATGTTATACTNCAAAATAACAGAGGACAAAGTGAACGTTTTAAAGCTTGCAGCAGAAGACTAATAATTAAAATGCCAAATTAAGCTTACAAACATGTTCTTTCCCTCCCAATAAAAGCCCCAAACTAAACACTAGCACTAAAGTAATCATGTATTGAATATGTTGATAATGCTGTAAGTAAATTATTAATACCAGTAGTAACATTTTAGTTTTTGGAAAGATTGATTTCAAAGGGGGCTACAAAATACTTTAGAAATAGCTGTGCAAACTCAGCCCTGAAAAAGAAATCATCAACTGAGCATTTCCAAACCCAAAAGCATGATCAAAGTAACACAAAACGAACAGCAGGAATGAAAGGANAGAGGAAAAGCGCAAACACACAATGCTTACTTGTTGGTATAGTGACAATGAAGGCTTTGGAGTGTGGCCCCGGGCCTCTCCTGTTTGCGGCCCGGATTTTGAACAGATAGCGTTCCCCAGGCTGCAGACCATCCACCAGGGCAGAAGTAGTGTGTCCAGAGAAGGTGAGGGACTTTGCTCCAAATGGTTTGAGAGCCGGGGCATATGAAAGAATGTATTCTGAAATGATTTGGCAGACGGTTGGAAGGAAGAAAATGAAAACAGTCCTGTATCCAGCAGACAGACATGTGGGCAGGATGAATTAGAACACAAATTGCTAAAGCTAACACCCTAGTGATGCACACCTGGCCAACAGCTGCAGAAGAAGAATAGGGTGCAAGGCGAGCTCACACTCGTTAGANCCCTGGAAGTTNCAAGCAGGCAACTTGCTATTTTAGCAAATGAAGCACACAGGGTGGGGGCAGTTATCTTTATACAATTAATCAAATATATATACACTAGTTTGGGGGGTTCCATTTATTTACAAACTTTCTATAGTGGCATTACATACCCCAGTGCAAGAAACCAAGGGACCCCAAAAGTGCTGACCCCAAGGAACTGGTTCTGAATAATTGCTCACATCATTTCATTTACCAAGTGGAGTGACTTTTAGTACATTAACTCAGAAAAAATGCCATATTTGCCNTAAGTCTTCACTCTTGCAAGAATTGTAAAAGTTCTTATTCACTCTATGCTGCTGAAAATATTTCATAATATTCAAAACTGTGAGGAAAAGTCACTGATTGGGCCNTACGGTTCCTAATGCTTCCATTTTTATTGGCTTGTCTATTAGCCTATGATGCCCTTGGAGTTTGAAAACTATGTGCAGTCCAGTATAAGGAACTGTTTCTTTTATTACATGTGAATTTTGTTTATATTTATTTATATTTTTAAACTTGTTCTTTATTTTATTTTTTTAAATTAAAATATAATTACATNATTTGNCCTCTCCCCCCTCCTACCCTTCCCAAGTGGTCAGCCCCAAAATCATGTACATACAAATAACATTAGATGGGCTGAGTAGGTTGTATTATATATTGAGAAATATATATATATATATGCAACAATTAAAGACAAGGCATATTTCACAGTGTAATTAACGTTCAACAAAGAACTGTCCTTGCCTATTCTCTCAATGAACTTAAGATTCAAATGACTTACCAAGTTAATATGAGCACGGCCTCAGAACAAGCAATTACATGAGTATGGGGAAGTCTTNCCCTTTCTCTAAGGTCTAAGCTTTAAGAAGCACACTAAATAAAGAAATCTTCCAACTAGAAATGTCTTTGCAACATCTGTCTGGGGAGACCCAGCATCCTTTTCTCGTAGAACTAGTCATTGTAGAGAAGAAGTGAGAGTCCTCANGCTATGAAACCTNGTAATTATGATTCCTTAAAGGATCAAGTACATCTTAGAAAAATGCTTAACCATGTCAAAAAGTGTACTCTCTTACTATGCTTCATGGTCCCCAGACACAGAAAATGCCCCCAATTAATTATGAATTTTAATCTCACAATTATACCCATATGGAAACTAAACAGGGTTAAGATACATAAATCTTCCATCTATAAGAACCCAGTAGCTATCATTATTTCTGGCAATATTTAGCAGGTGACAAGCAGCTTCCTTTGGCATTATTTGTGATATACACTAAGATGTGAGCTAGAAAAAGAGTGAGTCAGTATTGTGAAAATAAATCCACTAGATGGGCAGTGACTGCTGTTGTCAACAACTGAAAAGCTNATCAGCCGAAAACATGTCTTTCCGCCTCTTCAGAGGTCTTTCCAGCATTGTAGTCCTTGTACACAGGAAGCCAGTACTTCTGTTTCCATAAAAGTCACAAGTTAAAGGGGCCAGCTAAATATATATTCTCTTCATTGGTTCCTGGAGGGCATGGGGACAAGCTAAAAGAAGAAAAAAAATCCATTCTTTCTAAAATGTGAAAAGAAAATAAGTATAGAAAACATCACCCCATTGTCCTATGAAAAGGCAAACTACATGGGAGCCAAGTCATCTTACGGTTGAATGGGAAAAAAATGAACCGTTCAATAGTTTCCATCAGGAAATTCTCAAAGGAGACTGGTTGTGGTTTTCTGCATTTCTCTAAGCCTAAACAAACTGCTCAGAGCTTTTAGTGTATCAGACTTAAATTTGCCTCTCTCAAATCCAACATTGTAGTTTGAATGTAATTGGCCCCCATAAGCTCATAGGGAGTGGCACTATTAGGAGGTGTGGCCTTGTTGGAAGAAGTGTGTCACTATGGTGGCAGGCTTTGAGGTCATCTATGCTCAAGATACCGTCCAGTGTCTCAGTTCACTTCCTGTTGCCTGCGCAAGATGTAAAACTCTCAGCTCCTTCTCCAGCACCATGTCTACCTACATGCCACCATGTCCCACCATGATGATAATAGACTGAACCTCAGAACTATAAGTGAGCCTTAATTAAATGTTTTCCTTTCTAAGAGTTGCCATGGTCACGGTGTCTCTTCACAGCAACAGAAACCCTAACCAAGACACCTAGCAACAATAAAAAGATTCCTTTCTCTGAATAAAGATGCCATCTTTCCTACCATGANGGCACACTTGTCAGCAAAGCCAGGCAAAATCCAATGTGAATCTTTAAAATGTCTTCAGATGTCTGAAACTTTTACATTGAAATGAAAATATTTCTGTGCTTTTTTAACAGCTCCAACAGACTACTTTTCAGCTTCACTAGCTATACATAGCTCATTCTATTTTTATTCTTTTAAAGCTCTGATAATCTTTTTCTCTATTTCTTAGTATCCTTTTCTTGACCCAAATAAATCAATACAGGCTGAAATTTACAGAACAAATCCACTTTCTGGAAGTTATGACTTAAGGTTTTCAGCCCCATTAAAAGTATTTATGGTCTCATTAAAGATCTTTATGGTCCCAGCAGACCCCTGCCAACTTCTCTTTTCAGGATCTCTCAGGCACACTGGAAAGCTCTAGAATTAGCACAGGGTGTAAACGTTTTGATAGCACATAGTACAGTTAAAAACATCTCCAGGGTGGCTATCCTAAAGATCCTGCCCACAGGAAGATAACAAGAATAAGTGGTGAGTGACTTCCTGGCTCTCAGATAATGTACACACGAAATCTCCGTGTGCCCCGAGTTAGCACCCCACTATACATATTGCTTGTCTAGAGCACCATGTTTTTTGTCAGAGTCACCAAAATGCTCAGAAAGGCTACTCAGAGGGTAAGGAGGAGATGCCTACCTTTCACTTTCCCCTCAGTCTCTGACAGCGCATCCCAGGATACAGTGACAACCGTGGGCTTGCCACTGACTGGCCAGACATTCAGGTTCTCAGGGGCTGTGGTGGGAGCTAGAGGATGACAGGAAATCAAACATTTCACAAGGCTCTCATGGACCTCTCAGTGCAAATAGAGACAGGCGCCTCACACACTATTTACGAAAGAGACAGTGTGCTCACGTTGATGACACACAAGAGATGGCTCTACACCAGCTTTTTGTGAAGTGACTTCATGTCACTTCCACCAACTCATGCAGCGAGTCTAGACACATCTAGAAACAGGCTTTTGGGAATTCCGATTTTCTCTTCTGGCTCAATATTACAACATTAGAAGTTCAAAATCTATAACATTTTTTTAGTACAACTTTTGTTTTTTCTGACAGGCTCTTACTGTGTTGCCCTGGCTGGCCTGGAACTCCACATGTAGACAGGTTAGCTTCGGACTCACATAGCTCCATCTGCTTCTGCATCCCGAGGGCTGGGATAAAAGTCATGCCNCCATATCCATCCCAGTCAAACTTTTTTTAAAGATGTAGTTCTAGCTGTTACTGAATGATGGCCTTGGCTACAGAAAAGATTTTCCCCAAACTCAAATATAACCCCGGGCTCAGGAAGATCATACAACAAAAGCTAGGCCAGCCAGGGACATCTGTGGCCACAATTGCAACTTATGTGTGCTGCACACTGGAGTTTGGTAGGTTTGACATGCCAGAACATTTTGGCAGAAATGGGCTATCAGAGTACAAAGCATGGACCCAATAAAACTGCTCCTTAACCCCTTTCATTTCTCTCTTTCTCTCCCTCTCTCTCTCCCCCTCTCTCTCTTCTCTCTCTCTCTCTCTCAATTTAATAGTTCTAAACCCAAACTCTATCTAACTATACATACAAACTCTACTAGTAAGATTTGTAGTTAGTGAGACTTTAAAAACTGCAGTGCTACCCTGTGTTACCACTGACTTCTTGAACTGTGCTAAGTCCCAATTTAGGAGTGACCCTCAGTAGAAACCCCAAGCCATTTCAGACACAAACCGGATTCTGGTGTTCTCTGGAAGATGGATGCACTCCACTTGCCATCTCGTTCACCTTGTGAGATCCGGACTGCAAATTCATACACTGTGTCTGGGATCAGGTTGTCCACCAGGACGCGCCTGTTAGAGACTTGCTTGTAATCCCACCTGGCCGACTCCCCCTTCTCACGGTAGCGCACAGTATACTGTCTGTGAGAAAAACAACACAACAATCATCCTGTGGACCGGAGCCTTTGGAGTTGAATTCCAGAGTCCTCGCTGTTTGTTTTCCACTGGTGACTTTTGGAAGTAAGCAGGGAGATGTGAGGAGAAAAATCTAAACTTTCGACCATGTCATTGACTCTAAGAATCTGCAGACAGGGTCCCTGGAAAGGTGTGTAAGACAGGCCAAGAAGTATAGAGTGCATTGCTGTCAAAGACTAAGAATATCTCAGTATTCCAAAGACCAGAGAAGACAAAAGAAAGGGCTAAAAGGAGGCAGGCAGGATTTATGAGCAGCTAATCCCTCAGTGATATGTGTGCACACGGGCTGAAGAGTGTGACAAATTCCAAGAACCAGAATTGACTCCAGGTAGCCAGGTACACACACACACACACACCCATGCACCCAATGCACATGTAAGTGTGCAAAAAAGCCTCATTTCATGTTCAATTGAACATGTTCTACAGACTCAGTAGAACAGGGAACATGTGATCTTGAATATATTTACTGCTGTGAAATGGAACCAAAATCTCTAACAGAGCAGGACAGAGTGGCTTAGAGAGGTGTCCAATATGATCAACAGGGGAAGAAATACCAAATGTACTGATTCTCAAAAACCCCAGACCAGACAGCAGACATCCA
>LZPO01076001.1:119177-146088 GCA_001675575.1 Neotoma lepida | reverse complement strand
CAAGTTTAGGCAGCAAAAGAACAAGTTCATATCATCTTCAGGTGAGCAGAAGTGTAGTACTGAAGAGAAGAAAAACCAGCGGGGCCAGCCATGAAGGACAGGATGATGTCAAATTATGTTTTAGTGCTTGAAGTGAGTGAGACTCCTNTGAAACTCCTATGGGCATTCATATGAACCACTCCGTATAAACAACATTCTCCCATGGTATTGGACATGCAAAGAGTGTCTCTACTTTTTGGCTGGANAGCTGGGTGGAGTTTGGTCCGGATCATCAAACCATAGCCGAACAACACGCATAATGAAGCCATCCAACGGCAAAGGGACAGCTCAAGAATGAAGGACTGGAGTGATTCCAGATTATTCTGTGGTTTCACACCAAGTCTCTTTTTCCACATCNGNTCTTCACGAGCACACCCAGCCTGGAGCCTCCTTCTGNTTCCTTGGCTCTCTCAGCATTTCTTGTGGCATTGGAGAAGAGAGCTGGTTGGTGTCTTTTGGCTGGAGTCTGGGCTTTGAGATGGCTCAGAGGTTCTGTGTGGCTCAGAAAGGCTTGTACCTCCTTGTGGGGACCATGTAGACACAAAGAATACCACACAGTTGTCTCATGCTGGGAACACCCAATCAAGGGGCTTGATAGACACTCTCCTGGAGTGTCCAGTAAGTAGCTGAACATAGCATCTGATAAAACAGAGACTTCTGGGATGCTTCAGNAAGAGGAGGTTATCCATCTGTCCGGGGTCTTCACCAGTTCAAATCCGAGCTGCTCACACTGCAGCTAAGTCCGGGGAACCAGGACTAAGGGTCCTGGGGACTAATCGTAGTGCCTGCTANGCTCTCTAAGGATCTATACTTATGCCCTTAGCAGATGAGCTCTAGAGCAACCCAGCAGTGCAGGCCATAGGCTTTCTCCCCAGAACTCTCTCCTCAGGAAGCTGCTCTCACCCAGGGCTGTTCCCCAAGCTCAAATCACTGTGAAATCATGCACNGCCTGACTGTGAGTCTCTCTTTCTTCTCCATGCCCTGACTTCACTCCCACATCCTATCATCTGCATGCCCCTCACCTACCTTGGAGAAGAACTTACCTTTCACGACAGAGGTGCCAAGCAAGAGGCACCATACTCCCTTCCCTGTGTTACACTCTTACACACCACAGGCCTCTGGGTGCCTCTTTTGCTGCTTCCCACCCCAGCCTCAGTTCCCAATGATGCCAATCTCCACCTCCAGCCTCCACGCTCCTGAGTGATGTGAGCCTCCACCTCCACTGTCTACACAACCAAGTTTGCAAGAGCCTGAGAGGCACCTGACTATTCGTGAGTGAAGAGACCAGATGTTTTACTAGAATCTTCTCAGTGGTCCCAGTAAAGTCATAGCCTCTCCCTTGCCTGAGTCTTGACCCCTTAGGAAATAAAAGAAGCATGAACCATGGGAACCAAACTAGTTATCAACCTCTAGCATCGATAAAAGAGCAAATGGGAGGGAGTGAGCCAAGGGGCTTTCCAACTTGAGTCCTAGCACAAGACAGATGTGCTGCCAGGGCCACCCTGGACCCTTGAGTTTCTATAGCCTGGCTTTCCCCAGGAGGGTATATAAAGGATTCCAGATATGCATCCAGGTCATCAGGTAGATAAGGAGGCAGGGGCAAGGGCAAGAGTGATGGGCCATTGGCACTTCTTCCCCATGCATCAGCCTTGGGGGCTACAGCATCTTCTCAGAACATTGCCTGTGCCCACCTCTAGCTTGCTAATAAATGTAATGACCTACTATGATGGACCACATAGTATCTTCTGATCCCAGCNAATGTGCCCACCAGCATGCCATAGCTATTGCTACCTTTACCCAAAAGAAAGGAGAGAAGCCTGCCTGGCAGGCTTCACTCANCTATCCTAGTGTTCAGTCTCAATGGGACTCAGGGTTCAGGGTCTTGGGATTTGAAGAAAAAGCTGCGAAGAACAAATTGATGAAAACAGGACCATATTTTCCCTCCCACCACACCTCACCTCTAGCAAAGTGTCCTGGCTCAAGGTATCTGTGTGTAGAAACTACTTAGAAGAAGCGTGGTCCTGGCACTGAATAAAGGTTAATATGACANAGGCCAAGACAGGATGGGACAAAGAGATGNAGTTTGAATGAGAAATGTCCCCATGGGCTTATGAGTTTCAGCACTTGGCCCCAAGCTGGTGGCACTGTTTCAGAAGGTGGTGGAACCTTCACAGGGTGANGGTTGTTAGAGGAAGTGCGTCACCAGAGGCAAGTCTTACAAGTCTTGTAGCTGGTCCCTACTTTCTGTTCACTCTGCTTCTTGTTCTGCCAAGATGTGAGAAGTCCCAGCTGCACACTCCTGCTGCCAGAGAGCCACCTGCCACCATGCCTTCTCCTCTGTGTTGGGTTCCATCCCCTCAACTGTGAACCAAAATAGCCCCTTCCTGCCTAAAATTCCCTTAGTCAGGCATCTTGTCACAGCAAGAGGAAAAGTAACTAGTGCAGAGCATAACCTCGGATAATCATCACAGCTGGGAGACGCACCTCACAACTAAGACAGCGTTCTGTCTTGAGTGAGCTTCTAAACACTGAATGATNGAAGCATTGGTATTTCAGACTCACCGAGCTTTTTAATTTCATGTGATCTCTCATCTCTGGTCAGTGGGACATAATTCATCTTCCGGCCACTTTCCCCGTAGCCCAGAAGAAAACCCCGAGATCTGCGTGGACTCTTGGCTCCAGACAGGCGTGGCGCCTTCCATGCAACGGACAGCCTGTCATCGGAGGCTCGGANGCGCATACGCACGGGCTTGTTGGGCACTTCCTTTTCTTAAAAAGGACATGACATAGAAACGATTAAATGATGCACCACATGGAGCTTACATCATGTGTGTGAAATCTCTGCACACATTGAGTCCCATCAATTAATGGTGGGGCTTAAAACACTCATTTTGGGTAACTTGTTCTGTTAACTGTTTGGGTAACTTGTTCAAGAGTGTATTCTCTCCACACGGTCTTCTATTTCCTGCCAAGAGGTCTCTTGAACTTAAAATGAAAACATTCCATGTGGTGGGGCTGCCAGCCACAGATCTTGGAGGCTTTATAGCGTCACTTTTCATCTACTTCCTCTCACCCCCTTCAGGCCAGACAGGCTAGATATTCTCTGGTGAGGGCGAACAGTAGATATTAAAATGCAGCAGAGAGTCATTAGGTGCTATTTATAACTGGCCTCCAGAAGGTTTTTGCTCTGTCATGTGGAAAAGATAGCTTTCCTTGCTTTAATGAGCTAGACTAACCAATTTCGACCTGGAGTCTCTATTCCCACTGCTTTGTAAGTCCTACCCTGCAACAAATCTTAGCTATGTCCCACCATTGCTGCAATCATCAGGGTCTCTGGCTTTCTTATTAACAAATTAGCCAGTTTCCAAAAATCTTGAACTGACTTGAAGTGTTCCCATTGTTAACTTTCTCAAAAGTATTGTGTCCTTGGGACACTAGTTACAGTTTTGTGTCTGCATTGAGTAAGAATTGATGTGCTGAGGAACAAGGGTTTACAGATCATGTGACCACCATGTTTGCCCATTTCTAATAGTGAACGACTTTCTGGCCCTCATTTGCGGATGCTGCTAAGCAAAAGAGTATCTCTCTAATCATATAAGGCAGTTGCTTCCAAGCATCCTTTCTTGAAAGAGAAGTGGCTTCTCTACATGGCATCTACATGGCAAAGCTCTACATGGCCCCAGCGATGTACATCTCCATTAGCTCCAGGACCAATTCTGACTAATTCTATTAGACTAGAAATTCCAAGCTCAGATAAGATCTGAAAACTAATGCCACGATTAGCGAGAGTTTCACTAAAACACATGAACAACCGTTTCAGACAGTTACTCTGAAATGACCATCTCCAATGTTGTCCATCTCAACAAAGAACCATGCTTTTGTGGGGTGCCTGGAGTTGCTTAATGAGCCACTGGATACCTCGCCTAAAGTCATCTGAGAACAGTATATGAGTTGTAACAAAAATTTTCCCCACTATACAAAAGTTTGAACTTTTTGTAATTCAACAGAATGATCCAGCAAAATGCAATGAACATGGGACCACTGTGAGTCCAGGAGAGACACTCGGTGACGCGTAGGTCCAACACTCTCAGCCTGCACTTGTTTTTCATCGCTGAGTCNTCTCTAGTCAAGCAACTTGAAGAAGACCTGGTGTCCCCTGGACTGTTCTATCCTTGAGGATAGATAGCTATAGTTTTCATCTCTGAACAGATTCCCATTCGGAAAGCCCTGCACTCATTAGCAGAACACTGAGCAGAGAGAAGCCAAAGACCTTTGAATTTTGTAGTGATGAGATCAACAAGAGGAAAGGATGAAGTTCCCAGAGCAGGGGGCTTCGTCAAAATCACACAAGTTTGTTGGCTGTGGTGTGCATCCTGGAACTCCGATGCATGGTAGTGCCTATCAAACATTAACCACACAANCCTAGGGCAGAGACAACAGCTCTCCTAATGGACTGTGCGGCTCCTGCCACCAGCAGTTGCCAGTCTTCCTGCGGGGGNCCTAGAATTCGGCCAGGCCCACAGAATAGCTGNTAACCCACCACAGTGACCTATGATAGACAGAACTTTAANTAAAGTCAGCAACAACCTCTCCCATCTGCATCCTGGTTGTCCACATAGTGCCTCGGGGTGAGGAGGAAGACGTTCATATCCACAAAGTCACAGGGCCACTTAGTGTCACCCAGGGGGGTGAACCCACCTATTCTGATCCTAAGTGCTCTATCTGTTTAAACTCATAACTCACTCCACACACCTTCCCACTAGTCACCCCATCTCTACTACTCACAAGTGTGAAACAAGAGTTTGGGTCTAGACAGGCTCCCCGAGGAGGGGGCACACTATGCCCTGCCCAGCTGACTCTACACAAATCACACTGCAGTCTCCCTCGGGAGAAGAGAAGGACTTTGGCCAGAGGTTATTCCCAGGACAACAAGAGTGTGGCTAAAAGTCACATAAAAAGGGTCCATCCCTCTAAACACAGCCACTTCTCTTTCAAGGGTTTGATTTTCAAGCACTCTGAAAGTTTCTTTTCCTTGTGTTCTGGAATCTGTATACTGTCAACTATTTTTTCCAGATCATCCAGGGAGCCTGTCTTAAAGCAGATAAGTGCATCCGGAAAACATTCCATATGGTTAGAATCCATTTGCAATTAAATGATCTAAGTTATTTTCTCTAAGCTGTGTGCAATAGGCTCACAAAAGCCCTCTGATATTTCCCAATAAACTCTGTAGATCTTTTATCTTGAAAACAGGAAGTCACAGTTGCCAACAGCAATCAGGCTCACACCCACCAGGACAGAGCGTGTTAATTTCACAGCGGGCAGGGCAAACTCCCCCCATCAGTCTTAGCACAACAGAACCAGGTAAGTCACAGTTACAGCTGATAGGTCACAGAAGACCTGTGACAGCTACACACTGACCCCTTGCCAGGCTCAGAACGAAAGAAGTGCCACCTGGCTGTAGACCAGGAGGTTCCCTCCAGATTTGTGTCACCGGCTTTGCAAGTCAGCACATTTCTGAAGTTGTGGGGAATCAAACTTCTCTTTTCATCATAAAAAAAAAGAAAAGAAAAGAAAAAGACAAAAATTCCACTCAACGCTTTGCCTGGGTAAGCTTACCCAGACTACCGAGTCTACATCAAATCTACTAATTATCGGACTCCAAGAACCACTCCCTGACTACATCAGTTTCTTGTTCTGTGAGACTGTATGTAACAGTAGGGTATAGAGCTTATGTCTGTAAGCCCAGCACTTGGGAGGCTGAAGGGAATTGAAGGTCAGCCTGGGTTATATAATGGGTCCTGGGATACCTTTGACTACAACAATTGCCTCACCAGCCTATATCCATCATGAAGCCATTCTTTCTGGGCATATTCTCATACACAGACTCCTGAAATATCTCTGAATGGATTCACAAAACTCTTGAACACACCTAGTATTTACAATACAGTCNTGTGCCATCAACAGCAGAAACACACACTGGGAAATGCATTGTGCATGTTATACGGTCACTAAGGTGACTATGACATCACTAAGTGACATGATCTCCAGGACCTTAGTTGTATAGGTAGCCCACTGTGATGCAGCATCTGACTGTACATACTTGAAAGTCTCTTTAATGTCAGTGTCCTCTCCAATAAACAACCTCGATACTTTTAATTCTTTACTAAATAAGTTTTGGGGTGGTCCCTAAATAAGATCAACTATTTAATAATTACAAAGAAGGGCTCTTAATTTCCTTATTTTTGGAATGGTCTATGAGAATATCATGCACCAGGAATACATCCCTCCAATAACCACCAATAACAGACAAAGAAACTGAGTGGCAAAGGTGGGGGCAACATTTTGGAGCTGGATGGCAACAGGCACTGAGCAGGAATTAGAGCCCTGCTGTTGGATCTNTAGTCCTAGCTCACTGTGCTGAAGCACTTACTCAGAAGCTCCTGGTGACTGCACTGGGAGCATCCCTGTAGCCACACTGGTGTAAACACAGCAGCCACTCTAGGAGAAAACCATGGTGCCTCCTGAATGCTTCAGGTGCAGTGGGAGTCCCTGTCTATTATGCATGCACGCGCACGCGCACGCGCGCGCGCACACACACACACACCTGCTTACAAAAACTATTGTGAGATTTGCGAGGTCTGGTTCCCTCAGGAAGTCAGTCAGTGACATCTTGTTCCACTGAGGTCTACTCATTGCCCTATTCCTTTCAAACTTAGAGGTATACCCAGTGCTCCAAGGAAGGAACAGGATGAAGAGCCAAGTTCCTAGTCAACCATTGCCGGTAGATCCGTCGGCTGACTTGTCCAAGGAATCACTCAGAACCTGAAGTCTCTGACTGCACATAGACATCCTGGCACTCTCAGAGACACCAGAATAGTGCCTCTTGGCCAGTGCCTGGAATCAGGAAGGCAATTGCAGGAGGTGAAGGAAGATACGGTCTAAAAAGCAAAACAGGATGCAAAGGGGAAAAGGGGGAGAGAAGAACCTTGATGTTCCTCAGGCTCATTGATGTCAGGTAAAACATTATANGTCACAGAAGCCAAAGAGCCTTCATGAAGGACATAAAACTAACTTCAAACATCCTCTACAGGGCCCTTCAGTTCCAGCTCATTGGGCCTGTGGGGTATGTCAGAGACCCTGNCTTCCTGCTTCCACCAGAAGCCTGTCCATCACAAGGACAGAAAGTGATGCTGTAGTCAGAAGTGACCCCACAGGCCACCACCAAGCTACCAGCATCTATACCCTACAACTGGCTCTTGAAATCCAATAAGCCACCAACCAGAACAGAGGCAAACATCTTGTGCTACCCTTGGACCACTCAGGGTNTGGCACTTGATCACTTAAAAAACTTTTCCTCAAGGTTTTCACAGGACAGCAAAGAAAATTATCTCAGCCCCCTGTCACCCACCAAAGCCTAGAATGCTGCTGCTTATCTACAATCTGTTTTTATCTCGAAATTCTCAAGGTTGCATTTGAATTTCATAAACCACATCACCAAATGTCGGTGTTCAATTTACAATAAATATAACACTTTTAGTGCCTAATCATTGAGAGGGGACTCCCACTCAATGGTGATCAGTTTTTCTCATGCTTTTGCTGGTTCCTGATTAGATCCTGTGGACTCAGGTCCTGGGGGTCTGCTGGAGTGACTTCATAAATCATACTCAGGATGGCATTCTGTCAGTCAGCAGGTGGCTTTGTTATTGACCCCACCAGAGGCTCTATCGATAGCAGCATCTATTTCAACATGTGAGACCAAAGCCCTGCTGTTCTGCAAGAGGCCAAATTGTCATGTCCCATACCTTCCCCCCACAAATTGCAGCGCGCTGACAGCAGGCAATTCTGCACAGGTCAGAGAAGCCCTTGGCAGTTCTGCAAGAATCGGGAGGCTCTACAACAGCCTGTGTGGATGTGTCTGTGATTTCATGAGGCACAGGCCTTCCCTGGGACTCTCACTAAGTAGACAAGGCTGATGTTTATGCCCCTTCAGTGGCAGTGGCTTATCCATACACCCAAGAAANCGATGTCAGATGCTAACATCCATGTGATTCTGATGGCAACATCACCATCTCACTTGTAAAAGGAGCTCACGGTTAGCTCTTGCCAAGTCCAGCCTACTGGATCCCATTTCTGGCCTGATTCCCCCCAATACACATGAAGNGATCATCCAGATTCTCAGGGTGGCCAGCTGTGAAGGCTCCCGATGCTTCTAATGGGTGAGTCAGATCCCACAGCTGCCATGGACCCATCTGATAGTGTGTTAGTTTCCAGCCACACTTCCTGACAGCTTACAAGGGCCACCAAAAGCAAAAAGAGCAGTAATTCTTTCCTGACTTTAATAGCTGATGCTTCTGGGCCCCTCAGGACAGTGTAAGGACAGCCTCCTAGACTCTGGAGTCTAAAAGGGACTGCGCAAAATATTCTGGGGAAAACTATGTCTCCGTTCAAAGGTTTGATTTTCTCTGGGATGGTTTTAACGGAAGTCTTCCTGCATTTGCTTCATCAAGGGGTTGAATGGAGANCAAGGCATGTGTTTTCTGAAAATGAGAGNCCTGATCTTGTTGAATGGATCTTGGTTCCTTCAGCCTGTGCCTTTAGCTAGTCCCCCATTTGGAATAAAATCCAACTGCAATTTATGAATAGGTTGATAAGAAGGAGGTGTATCTTTTCAGACTAATGCATTTTTCAGGGATCCTAGATAATATACTCCAGGCTACCCTCACTGGACCATGACAGTCCCAAATTTGCATTTTTTTTTTTTTTACTTTCAGACTTTGAAAGAAGAGCCTTTGGTAGACACAGGGTCAGATAGCAGNACATGGCCCCACAGATGTTGACCTCTGAACAAATGTTGGCTTTTATTAAACTATGGAGGTTCTTCTAGAACATTCGTTCAAGGCTGCATGAGCAAGCACAGCTCAGTCTCTCCAGCTTTCAGGCATGCTGGCCCTGACCTAGGAGCAGCCACTCACATGGCAAGAATCACGAGCCAAAACAGACCTCTCTTTTTCATAACTTACCTAGCCTCAGACATTCCGCTNTAACCACAAAAGAAACAACCNGCTGAGCAAGAGAGCAAGAAGAGGCTGAACTGGTTTTTCATGATTTCATGGNTAAGTTGTTTCGGTGTCAAGTTATTTGTGCAAAACAGTATGTGTCAACCTTTTGAACCAGGCATCAGGGAGGCTACTGGAGGGGAGACTCCAAAGAGGAATCCAACTCCAAATTCGCCCTGGGGTCTCATTGTGGTTTAAAGACACTGTGAATGAAGCCAGCCTTCAAGAGAAGGGGTGANTCACCTTTCCCCAAAGCAGGGAGAAGGGGAGATGGAAGTCACCTAAGGAAGATAAGGTATGTCACCTAATTACCTTTACTCCCAGGGGAGCAGGAAACAAGAGCACCTGGCAGAGGGGAGGACAACACAGGCCAGGGGAGGAGAACATAGGCCAGGGGAGGAGAACACAGGCCAGGAGCTGTCTCTTATACACATCTATGGCAGAGGGGAGGACAACACAGGCCAGGGGAGGAGAACATAGGCCAGGGGAGGAGAACACAGGCCAGGAGAGGAGCTGATGAAAGCAACTACCTTTTGCGGTAGCCATCTTGGAAGAGGAAAAGGTAACTGTGTAAGGACAGACAGATCTGTGGAAGCAGCACTGAGGGCCCAGACTGAGAAACACAGCGGACGGCTGAGACAACACAGGGTGGCTTAACTCTTTATTTCTCTCCCCTGGTCCTGCTAATTAGAGGCCAAAGAGGGAGCACCGAGCAGCTGGGTGGTCCTAGTGGAACCAGTNAAGGAAGCTCAGAGAGGGGAGACAGTCTGAATGCATGTCTGGGTTGAAGCAGAGAAGAACAAGCCAAGGGTGACCTTGGGACTCTGCCGAGGGAAAGGCCTGCAGAGCTGGGGCTTGACAAGGTCTGGAAGCAAGCTTACGGTGTGAGGGATAGAAGAAACAAGATATCCTGCCAACAGAACTCCAGCTTGAGCAAGGTCCAACTTGAGCCTAAGTCTAGATCTATGTATNATAAGACCTAGCAGTTAGAGACTAAGAGGTGGGGCTAGCAAATGGGCCATCATCATGGANACTGATAAGGCCCATGNTGCCTGGTATGTAAGACATACTACTAGATATATATACTCAGGGAGCAGCTGAAAGGCCAGTGGCTATAACCAAAGGGAATGTCTGGACCACAGTGCTGGTGGCAATGGCCAGAAAGGAATGGTGCACACCGCACCCAACTTAGATCAAGCTATCGTTGAACTTCTGAAAGCATAAACAACCTTCATAACTAAAATACAATGCAAAGACATCATGAAGCAAAACTCAGACTTTGGTTCAGTTCTGGGTCCAATTCAGCTCCACAACTTGAGGGAAAAGCACAGAGNACTGGATTTGTAGAAAGCCATAAAAATTACTAAAATAGATACGAGCATAGTCTGCACTAAAATGAACTAGGATGTAACATGGCCTCCAAGATGAAGTTTTGGCAAATGAAGAATGACTGGCCCAGCTGCACCTGCGGGATGCTCACTATCAAAGTTGGGACATGCACAGTCTTGATCCCAGGGGCCTCCCTCTATGTGACCAGGTTACTCTGGAGCCAGCTGCTGGAAAAGCTAAGACAGCAGTGAAGAATTCTGAAATAAATGACAGGCACCAGTGTTCTAGAAAATGGACAGACTTGTGACGTCGACTCCTTGGGATAAGAAGGAGACAGACTGANGTCCCAGAAGGTGAGTTCTGCATGAAGATCAGAGAAAACATTCCAATGGGCAGGAAGAAGCAGAGGCCACTGCCCAGGAACTGCGGTTTTGCTTAGTCTAGTGTTTCTGAGTCCAAACCTTTCATATTTGGGTGTGCAACAAGACTCAGAGCACTTAGGTCCTGTCCAACCTCCAGGAACTCTCTAGAACATTCCTCCTCCTCATGTTACTTCACCAACTCAGCTTGATGACACCATCTTATCACCAGTCTTCCCCATCTGTTTATTTAAGATTACTATACAGTTTATTTTTTAATAATTGGTGATTATTTCATTCTGTCCTCTCAAAATTCATNTATTGGTGTCTTAACCTCAGAACCTCAGAATGGGGCTATATTGTGGTTATAGGGTCCTTAAAGAGATAATCAAGTTTAAATGAGGCTATCAGGGTGTGCCCTCATCCAACCCAATTGGTGTCCTTTCAGAAGAAAGGAGTGTGGACCCACAGATGCTTGCTGCCTCTTTCTGATGTGAGACAGAGNGAAGTCTGGGTGAAGACAGAAAGAGGAGAAGGCCATCTGCAAACACAGAGAATTCTCAGGGTTCAAACCTGCTCACACTTTACTCCTAGACCGCCACACTCCAGAACCATTGTGAAACACTTTTGCTGTGCAAGCCCTCCCTGCCCCCGTTGGTGGCAGCCCTAGCCAACACTAGTCGGATGCAATGTGGTTCACTTAGCTGCTTCCTGGTTTTATTTCCCATTAGTGTGCACATTTCATGTCAATAAGCCTCCTCGTCCATCTCGTCCCCCATCCTAGAGCCCTTTGGGTCCTACGCCTGCAAAACCACAGGCACTGAAGGAATAGATTAACAACTATTAAGCTCTATTTTTCGGTAAAGAATATTTGGATCTGATAGGTCTAAGCCAGCAAAGGAGGCCTTCTGGAGTTTGAATTGAAATCCTCGTTTTCAGCAGAATAAAGAATGGATTCTCCCTTGATTTCAAACAGCACTGGTGGGATATCACTGTCAGCCNAAGCACCAAACAACTCCTGCAAGGCCTCTCACCAGTGCTGATGCTGAGGCTGTGTTATTTATTTCTGTTTTTAAAGGCAAATGCTTTCCTGTGAACGAAGACCTGCACCATTCCGAATGCTCCTTTTGTTTGACTGAATTATCCACTTAACCATTGCCCTGAACAAGAAATGGCTTTTTTTTTTAGTCTCTAAAGCAAAAGATAGAGATAACATGACAATCACTCATGGATAATTTCCTGCAAATCCTTATTATTTTCATTGACAATGAAATGTAGCATTTTTCTGAGTCTGTGCTCCCTGGATACCATGTGTTATTTAGTTAGTGTTTTGAGATATGGCCTACATCATATGCCACAAATCCAGCTAGGGACCTCTTCTAGTATCTTTTATTCATTATGAATGGCAAATGGAGATCATGTGTTCTAACAGAGAGCTTTGACAGTCATGGACTCAAAAGCTCCTACAGAAAGAAACCGAATAATGTCACGGTGCATAAAACCAACAAGTTAGAGTATGAATTTCTTTGATTCCTAAGTCCTGATCTGTAACACTTGGGAGGCCACGTCACACATGTACAGACGTGTACACATCAACACTTTCAAACACACTCATACACTCCTATTAAAGGTGGCAGAAGAAAGTGATTATCTATGAAAAAGCAAGAAAATTCCTAGTTCTAAAACTAACGTCAGATCAAGATGATAAAATAAACACTTCAAATACAAGTATGAGATTCAAATACATGTGCACCAGTCAGTAAAATGTTTGTGTCTAGCTGATTACATGTATGTCTTCAGGAGTAAACACATCTGAAATAAACATGCTTTCCAACATTGCCCTTATCTTACATGTGCAGTAGTCCCCCTGTCCCCTCAAAGCTTGACTTTCCCAGGTTCAATTACCTGTAAGCAATTGTATCCTCCAAAGAGTTAAGTGGAAAATTCCAGAAATAAACAATTCATGATGAAAATGTGCACTGTTCTGAAAAATGTAATGAACTCTCCCATTATCCCACTCCATCCTGCCCAAGATACAAACGATACCTTCATCCAGTGTATCCATTGCGTATATGCTGCCCCCTTGTTAATTACCTAGTAACTTTTCGAGTCATCCAATTGGCTCTTGCAAGTATCTAGGTACTTTTGTTCTAGTAACATCTTCTTACACGTAGTATCCTGCTATTAGTATCACAATGCCTAATTTGTGTTCCTTTAACTAATCACCTGCATATTGTATCAGCTCCTGTTCTTACCCTGAGAAGAAGAGTAAATACAGTACAGTAGGTTATTCTAAGGGAGGTAGGAGAGAGGAGTCACATTCACATTAGTGTTATTGTGCATTGTTAAAACTTTTTTATTTATTATAGTTAGTGCTAAAGTCTTATTGTACCTAACTTATGACTTCTAAATGGTCACAGATATGTAAATAGAGGGAAAAGCATAATGTGTGTAGAATCTGGTACTATCTGTGATTTCAGGTTCTGCTTGGCTCTTGGAACATGCTCCCTGCAGATAAAGGGACATTCTATACTACTGGTGTGTGCCAAGTTTGATCCTTGGTCCCCTCTTCTTCTCTCTCCCAATCTTCTCCTACTATACTTTCTATAATTCAATTCTCACTCTGTAGAATGACTCCCCACACCATATCTGACTCCTGTTCCCTCTTCCAGCTTTCAGCCCCTCATCTCTACTCACCTACAAAATGTTTCCATTGCAACACCCCACAGTTGCCTCAANCCCAGCATACCTGAGGAAGAGCGTGTTGCCTCCCCTGTAGCCAGCTTCCTTACCTCATTATTTTGTTCCTCTGCCCCCATTTCTGGCATAAAACACTCACAACTGTCTGCACTAGAAATACTGATTGGAGAAACCTATCATGGTCATCAACTTCAACATATACTCACCTTTCTCTGAGAAATACCACCGGGTCAACGTGTTTCGACACACGGTATACAAAAATAAAGCACAGCTCTTTGCCCTGTTACATTTGGACTATCGCCCAACCACATTCTGAAATAGCTGCATTCTTGTGCATTATTTTTTTTTAACCATCAATTGAATGTATTCAAGCAACAGCTCATAAGAAATAGCTGCTCTTCTCTCAACAAGTGAAACAGCATGACCAGACAACATCAATGTCTACACGGCAACACACATGTACGCAAATATGGGGCAGAGATGGAAGGCAGGGATCTCGTATATCACAAAATATTCCAGAATGTTCCAAGAAAAGTGCAAGACTTGAGGACACACAGCGGCCCACGGGAGCCATGGTTTTTTAAGGGTCTGAGTCAATTATGCTGTTCCCAGATAAAAGGCTATGAAATTCCTAACTGGGCCAGTTCTACCATCTCAGCCACCATATTTGCTTGTTAGCAGGTGACGATCTCCAGATGTAAACACAGACGTTGCCCACATGGGGATGGGAAGGAACAGGAAGCCACAAATGACACCAGCTGCAGTCTGGGCCACCAGCATGTGCATTAGTTTAGCGATGGGAACAAGATGAAGGCTTGTGAGCACATGTGTGTGACAGAACCACAGCCCTCTTGGGAGATGTGGCTTCGGTGAAGACATGAACCAAGTGAGCTAGAAGTACCTGTGGCGGTCTCATTAAATGGTCCTGGACCCTTACTGGGAAAACCATCAATCTTGATCCATTCACCTCCTAAATCAGGGAAATGCAACTGGATAGTTAGAAACAAGGTCTGCGGGATTCTCAGAAGTTTAGTACATCTTAGTGACTAGTCCAGTGGTCTCTCAGAAGGCTGTGCTCAGGCTGTGAACAACTCCACACCTAAGCTTTAGTTGTAGGGTCGGCACATGGCTAGTTGAGCCATGTTGAAAAACATCAGACAAAATGTTTATAAACTGCACCAAAACTACTCTCCCCAAATCAGAAAATAAAAACAAACACACACATACCAAAAAAAAAAAAAACTCTCCTAATTTTCTATCTTTGGTCTTGCCATACAAGCCTACCATGTGGATTATTTGGGGATTGTTTAGTTATTCTAATTTTATTTTTTAAGTTATATTTATTTATTGGGGGTTGTGCATTCCACGCTGTGCATGTATGGATCAGAGGACAACTTACAGAAGTCAGTTCTCTCCTTCCATGGTGTGGGCTCCAGAGATCAAACCTAGGCCACCAGTCTTGGTGGCATGTGCCTTTACCCACAGAGCCATCTCACTAGTCCATTAAGTCTGTGTTTTTATTGGCATGAAGAAGCAAGGAGAGAGGGCTCTCCTAGTCTAACCAGCACAGCACAGCTTCCCGTTCCAGGTCAGACTTACCGGGTGGGCTCTCAGCTCGGTAAACGGGGCGGCTCACTCCACTGTGGTTCTCTGCAGTAACCAGCACAAAGTACACCACCCCCGGCTCTGAAACACACGGTTCACATCAAACCACCGTCTCAAGCCTCCAGAAACACACACTTCATTCACTAACCGTCTCACTTACACCAGTTATAACCAAATATAAAAGCCCAAATACAGTAGCAAGTCCAACAGTAGCTTTCTCTTTGGTTTTATAAAAATTGCTAACATTCTCCCCATGCAGCAGAAACATGGTTGACCCTAAGAACACCAGCTGTATTTAGTACAAAAGTCAGGCAAGTGTAACAGACCTGGATTCCTATGCCACTGATAACAGGTTTAAGGTTTTTAATATGAGCCCAGCAGAGGAATTAGAACTCACTAACAACACAGTATCTGAAAACAGTGTCACAAACTACTAACACTGAACATGGAAGCTCCAAATGGAAAGATCTAGAAAAAATAAATAAATAAATATCAATAAAACTCATAAAATCTTTATTGCTCTACATAAAGCTTCATGGAATTTTTCTTTTTCACAGTAAAATGTTCCTCAGGCTATGTCTGCATGTGGTTTTTGACTACTTCAACTGNAAAAAAAAGCTAGAAAAATATTTCCTGGAATTCTGAAAATGCTAATCTTGAAATAATTAGGCTTTGCTTTTTCACTTTGGTCTCAGGGTCAAGGCAAGTAGCAAAGGTCTGCTTCTGAACCCCTGAAGCTGCTGGGATCCAAGAAGAAACCAATGGGGCCACAGCACAAAGAGGACACACCCCGGACTTAGAGTTTTCAAAACCCAAACTAAACAACACCAATTTTCCTCAAAATGAATTATTGTCTTTTGACGGGTGGGAGGGGAGTAGTTCCTTAAAGAGATTAAAGTCTGTGAGCAGGGGGAGAGATGGAGGGTTGGAGAGATGGGCATTTGCCCTGTTGAAAAAGCAAGTGATAATGGCATTTCTCAAAGTCAGGGGCATTTTTTAAAACAAAACCTCCTTCATCTTTGAGCCAGAAGTTTAAGACTATCTGGGACACCTGCTATGGTCAAGCCTGACTTTTGTCTCTCTATGGCAGGAGTCGGTGGCATTTAAGGTCTGGCACAACCTGCCNAGCTAATGGGAAAATGTTCCAGGTCCCAACAGAACACAGAATTGTGATTTGCCTGGCTTTCTTCACTCTGGCCTCATTTGAATTCCCCAGCAATGGAGTCCACATGTCTCTGACTNCCATCCAGTTAACTCATCGTTTACTTGGGAAACATTGTTTAGTGGGTGGTACAGCTCTTTGTCATGTGTTTTTCTTCTCTACAGCAATCACAACAACCCAGCATGTAAGCAAATATGGCCCCGCTCATGCCTTTGGCCTGATAGCATCTACACTTAACCTCACAGCTGGACTTGGGGGTAGGAGCCACAGTGCTTCAGAGGGCTGTGTGTTTAGCTAGAGGCAGGAAGAAGGGAAGCTGGATACCTCTATGTCTGTTTTATATACTTTCTGTTCAGTTACCCAAAGAATACAGTGGTACCCAGCAGGAGTAAATCCAGAGACTCAGCCAGGNCATTGATGCCAAGGGGTGGACTAGAATTCATGCCAGGATCAGAATTCTGACATGGCACAAGGAATTGCTGGTTTTCTCTAGCTGGCTCTGTGACATCCTCTTGCCCAATCTTAAAGTTGTAACCTAACACCATGGTAGGAATTTTAACAGAAGAAAAGAGGGTACAAAGGCAGCATCTCAGAGCCAGAGTCCAGACCCCCAAAGCTCTACCTTTAAGGCACACTGAGGCAAGGCTTAAAATGTTCCCAATTCCCAGAATTAACTGAAAATAAAGTTCTAGTTCCAGCAAAGGTTATACTGTCTACATGCCTGATCTTCTACACGCCTTCACAGGGACATGACACAGTAGACCTTTGGCAATTCAGGAGTTAGGGGCCCCAGCCTCCGCGCAGGTAAAAACCTGCATATAATAATAACTCTGACCTTCCCAAAATCTTAGCTACAAAGAGCTTGCTGAACACTGGGAGCCTCATGGACAAGAGTCAAGTGATACCTATTCTCATTTCATATGTATCATATTGACTGACAGGTAAATCAGAGCGACAAGATATNATTTGTTTACTGAGATGCGTNATTTACCAGGGAGATGGACCGTGCACAGAGAGAGGTGGCTGACATCGCTAGGGTCCGTTTTCTGCAGTCAGGATTTCATACCGCAGCCTTTGTTTCTAGTCTCTCAAAGACAAGGGGCGCTGCTCTAGCATCTTCTCCGTGGCTGTGATAATACACTCTGACCCAAAGCAACCTCTCTTACCCTTCCAGGTCACACTCTACCATTGAGGGAAATCAGGACAGGAGCTCGAGCAGGAGCTCAAAGCAGAACCCCTGGGGAAAGGCTGCTTGCTGGTTCCTTCTCTGGCTCACTGTTGGACTCATTTAGCTCTTTTACATGGCTTGGAGCACCTGCCTAGGGATGTTGCTTCCCACAGTTAAACAATTAATTAATTATACATCAAATAATACTCAAGACAATCTCCCATAGGCATGCCCACAGGCATCACCAACGTGATCTTGGTGACTTCTCAGCTGAGGTTCTCTCCTCTCAATGACTCTAGCCTGTGTTGTGTTAACAATTAAGACTGAGAGAGGTGCTGTGTGGTTCTAAGTGTTTGCATGTGTAATTAATTGATAAACGCTAACTTTAAACAGATTTGTATATTACAGTATAGTAGCAGAGGATAATGCAGAGTTATTTACATATCTTCTGCATTTTGATGCAACCAACCTTTTCATATCACGAGGCTTTGCAGTTCTTCAGCAAGCTTGCTTTTTCCCAATTGTCACAAATTCCACCCCCCAAAAAAAATCCACACATGAGCAGACCCACACAGTTCAAACCAAAGTTGTCAAGGGTCAGCTGTACTTAATTATGAAATGGCTGATGAATGGAAAAATGTTCATATTAGGCTATGAAACCACCTAATAGTCAAGTTTCTATTAGACCAAAAAATAAAGGAGCAGTATGTTTTTCCAAAGCACATTCAAAAACTAAAACTTTCTATTTCAAATTGAGGCTAGGAATGCTTGGGTGAAGTATGTGGGCAAGAAGCCTGGGATGACACCAAAAGGCCTCATGGTGAAGCCTCAAAGAATAACCTGATGTGTCTCAGAACTTGGCTTCCTGTTTCCAAAGAATCTTGGGTAGCCTGGGCCAGCCACACTCTGTCTTGCAGAGAGTTATCCTAAGAACATAGCTGCAAATGTTGATGCACAGTTAGTTGTGAGCAGGAAGAAGAGCATGCCACTTACCCACATCCTCAATAAGGAAAGAGTTTGTCTCCGCATTCACCTTGATGTACTTAAGACTTTTCAGTGACTTCCCATAGGCAATGTTGTAATGCTCCACGGGTCTACTGGTAGCATCTTTGGGTGGGTCCCATGTGACCTTCAGGCCCATTTTAGTGGACAGCAGTTTCACATGCTTTGGCTTCAGTGGGTGGTCAACTATACAAACAGTGCAACTATCAACTTTACAGCAACGGCAGACTGGGAGGATAATTTTTTGACGTTCCCTGACATTGTTAGTAAGAATGTAAATGACATTTGATCTGTCTGATCCTAAAGACTTGAGTACAATCATGTTTGCACATCATCACAGCATGACAGCGAAACAAACATGCCAATCCCACATGGGGTTCTGTATTTTGGATAACTGTGGGTGGTAAATTTAAACCAAACGAGAAGAAAGTCAAAATAAACCCTTGGTGTTCCTTGTCTTGATTATGCGGACGTGCCAGGGCAAGCAAAACAAACGAGTAATTTCACAAATTCTCTAGAAGCAGTTGTTCAGTACATATGCTCCTGGTGTCGTGTATGTTACGTTGGACAAGCTTTGGAACACCTTGAAGAAGGCATTGTGACCAGGGTTAGGAAGAATATCCACCGTATTCAAAGCGGGGAGACAAAAGTACTAGTTTCCACAAAGAAAACAAACCGAGGCCATCACAAGGTTAAAGGGGATGTAAAACTCTGATTTTATCTGTATATACTTTATTTTTAAATTGTTCCATATTTTCCCAGAAGAAAAAAAAATAGACCATTAAGTAGAACCATTGTGAAGATGGAATGATGGCTCAGTGCTTATGCACACAGGCTGCTCTTGCAGAGGACACATGTAGGCACCCACATGGTACACAATCACCTGTAGTCCCAGTTCTGAAGGAGGCAACACCCACTAACGCCCCCCACAGGCGCTACACCTCATGAGCATATTGCACTTGCAGAAATGCAAACAAAATAGTTACACACATAAAATAATTTTTAAAAGTACCATTGCCTCTTCAATTATGAGGTCTTAAAATTGTCTTCATTTTCAAAATTGCCAAGCTAACACATAGCATTTTATCTAACAAAGTCTCTC
Organism: Neotoma lepida; assembly: GCA_001675575.1. Taxonomy (NCBI): domain Eukaryota; kingdom Metazoa; phylum Chordata; class Mammalia; order Rodentia; family Cricetidae; genus Neotoma; species Neotoma lepida. The sequence goes on along the minus strand of LZPO01076001.1, from coordinate 126,566 downwards.
AGTTCACTGAGTAACTGGAACTGTAGTGCAAGATGGTGGCAACATGTGCTAGATATTCACATAGCAATTGCAACAGCTAAACAAATTTTCAGCTACTTCGGATAATAAGTTGACTGACTATTCAGTAACATGAGGCACTTTCAGAAAAGACCCCCCCAAAAAAGGAACCAAAGTGTGGGGGGGAGAAAACTTTAATTTTAATAACATTAAGAAAAATTCACTTGGACTCTCATAGAGGAAGGGGAAGAAAACGTTTACACGAGGACGGACGGACACACACACACACACACACACACACACACATGGGTTAGCATGTGATTTTGATACTAATGAAACTGCTGAACAGAACATAGGTGATTGTAACATTCACCACACTTGTCCCTCTGAACATTGCCCCACAGCCTCTGGAGGAAAATGTGTTAGGAGTATTCACAACATGTGTAAAGAGGATGGATTTGATGCCTTTGGTAGCATCAGAGGAAGGATGTTCCATCTAGGGACAAAAAACAAGATGTTAGATGATGTTCATTGACCACAATCCACAGAGGACCCCTCCCAGCTCCAGAGATGAAGCTTTGAAGTACCATGAAGGAGAACTCACAGCTAAACCATCTTCCATCCTTAGGGACAGAATGCCAATACTTCCTGGGCATGAGAAATGAGCCACACTTGGTTTTCCCAAGTCAGAAAACCCTTCATCATTGCCATCTAGAAAGAAGAGCCATCTACAGACATTCACTTTATTTCCCTGCTGTGCCTGTGTACTAATCAACTTCTTGTCGTTCTTATAAAATATCGGAGAGAGTCAACTTAGAAACAGGAGGGCCTTCTCTTGGTCATGGTTTTGGAAGTGTCTGTCCATGATTGATTGTTCCTGTTGCCCTTGGATCTGTGGTGAGGCAGCCATAGTGGTGGAATCGTACAGTATAACAAAGCAGCCTACCTCATAGTGGCCAGGAAGCAAAAGAGATGGGTCCCACTGTCCCCTTCAAGGGCAAAGCTCTAATGGCCTAAAACCCCCCATTAGGTCCCACCTCTTACAGATTCTACAACTTCCCAACATCCCCATGAGCTAGAGAGCAAGCCTTTAACAGAGAACCTCTGGGGACTCACCTAAGCCACAGNGGCCTTGTCATTTAGANGTCATACAATAATCCTTTTCCAAACCAAAGTTGGCCAAGGCCTCCTCCCTGCTTTCTGGGAAGAAAGCGGGAACTGAGCCTTCATGTACTTCCTTGGGGACATTTGCATTCTCATGACAAAAACTGAACCAGAGAAATAGCTTTCTAGGCCTTAGAGTGTCACTGGTAGAAGTCACTTTTGAGCATAAAAGCTTTGGGGCACCCTGAAGTCATGTCTCAGAGGCAGCCCTAGAATCAGTCTGAATTAAGGCTTTTCAAAACTCATTAGGTCGGGCGACATACCATCTCCCCTTCCTCCCAACACACACTGGGCCAGTGACATGGAGCCTTTGACCTGATTCCATGCTCTCATTTCCTAGATTGCCATCAGCTTTGATATTTCAAACTGACATCATTTCCAGCACCTCCCAGAACACATGGATAACTAAGACAAGATGTAAACAAGAACAACCTTATGGGCCATGCCAGCCCCACAGCAACCGCCTCCTCCATCAGTGCCTGGGTACCAACCCAGTACAGGGCAAGGTCAGTCCTTCCAGAAAGTGCACACCACTGTGCAGATACGGGTCATAGTAGGCTTGTACCTGGACTGGAAACATGACAGTTTGTCCTACTTCTGATGATCGTTTTGAAGGGTTAGCGATTCTAATCTCTAAGTATGAAGTAAAGCCACGCAGGGAAGGCGGTTGCTGGAATTCCAGGTTGGATCCCAGGCTCTGATAGCTTGAAGCTGAACGACCACACAGAGGCCCTTATTTATTTGTTTGTTTGTTTATTTTAATATGCATTTATTTATGGCACCAGGGATCAAATCTAGGGCCTTGCACTTCTAGGCAAGTGCTCTACTATTGAGTTATATTTGCAGCATACACATAAACACACACACACACACACACACNNANGNANNCANANANATATNNNTNNTNTATANATANANNTANNTATATATANANATATATATACATACATATATATAAAACATTTTATTTCCAGACAGATTCTTCCTAAGTTTCCTTTAAGCTCATTCTATAGCTCAGCCAGGCCTTGATCCCACTCTCCTGCCTCAGCCTCCCAGGTAGCTGGGGCTACAGGCCTGACCTGCCAGGCCCAGGCTCTTCTTAAGTGCCCAATAGACAGCTGGAGCACACAGCCTTTTAAAAATAGTTTTCTATACATTTCTCCAGGGAAGACACTGGTGCAGCTTTGACAGCTGTCTGTCCCAGGAGCTCTGTCTCTCAGGAAGCAGACAAACTCAAATGTCAATGCTACAGTATTATGAAGTGTAGTGGGGGGGGGCAGGGGACAGATAGGACCCCAGAAAACTGCTTTTCATCTCTGAGGCGTGCTAAGTGAGTATGTGTGCTTAAGCCACAGCTGAAGGGAGGGATTTAGGGTTAAATTAGAAGAATTTTCTGTCTGTAACCTGCGCCCTCCCCCATATCCCAGGCTGGCTTTGAACAAAGACAGGAAGATGCTTCATCCTGAAGCGGCCAACACTAGTCAGCCAGGGCTCCAACAGTTCCATACTGTGGCAAAATCATGCCAGTAGCTCATGCCAGGAGACTTTGTCTAGACTTGAGAATATTTTGCCAGTTACAAAATAGCAAAATGCTGTTCTGGTGAAATTTCAGGTAGCCACTCATCACCACGCTTATGTATCTCAGCTGCCACAAGATGTCTACTTGCTCATTTAGGAATGGTACTTCATACTCAGGATGACTCCTTACTTTGGTCTAGTTCCAAACCTTAAGACTTACCCAAGAGTACTCCAAGAGGGCTATTTGCTTCAAAAGTCAAAGTGCAGCTCCTGGGAGCTAGTATGGTTCAAGGTCAAAGGAACNAGCTGTCACTAGTCAAGGCAGATTCTAGATTCCATCACCTCTACAACGACAGTTCTTGGGAAGTCTTCAGCTTCTGAGAACAGTCCTCAGAGGTTCTCCAGCATTAATGCACAACCTTAAANCNAAGCCAGAGCGANNTCCTTAGGGCCAGCCTGCCCAAGGTCTACAGTGGCCATTCCAGAGTGGGAGGGCCCACCAGCTAGCTGNCCCCCACTCTGCCTTCCTGCTCCGATATGTCCTGGCAGNCATCCCTAACCACGCANTGGCAACNGGTGAAGGAAACGGTGTGTGATAACCACATCAACCCAGGGTTCTCCTACCAAATGTCCACAAGGACCAGGAAGTTGTAGCAAAGGATGCCTGTGGATTTGGGGGTCACAGTCTAGTTTCNGGAACCTGTTGATAACACAGCCCTCAGGCTCCAGANTGGTAGGTGCTCAGAGATCCTTCTCCTAAGAAGACAGAAGTCATTTCAACTCTTTCTGCACTTTGTTTACTTTGGGGGGTGGAGAGAGGTGCATATACCCCATGGGGCACATGTCAAGGTCAGAGGGCAATCCACAGCTGGAGTCCATTCTCTCAGGCTTTCTGGCAGGTACCTTTACCCACTAAACCATTTTACCAGCTCCAAGACAGAAATCTCAGTTTGGGGTTAAATATCTCAATACTTATGCTAATTAGCAATTAGTTCCACTTTTAAAACACTGTGGGAACACATACACACACACACAATCAGTAGGTCAGACCAAGTCCATTGATGGCTGGACTTGGTCTTACCTACTGTCAGCAACCTCTACNTTGACCGGAGGTGAGATCTTCCAGCTGCTGACCCAGACAACCACCCAGCATCCTTTGGTCCTNTGCAGTACAGAGATGCCTCTGTGAGTATGGGTCCATGAGGAAAGACTACAAGGGCTGAGAATTAAAGAATGGAGAAAGAGGCAGAACTCCCCACCCGTGTGTGATAGAGGATGTACAGATTGGCCTAGTTATCNCCTTCCACCTCCAGACATCCTTCCCTTCCCAAGAAACCCAAGGACTCTGGAGATGGCTTGACCTGGGCTATAAGAGTTAACAGAGACCGAGGGGGGAGGGGGGTCAGAGAGGGTGTGGGTGCTACCCAGGCTTACTGACTAACAAAACTAATGACTTGCANATCTATGTGCAGCCTAATGGCTCTAGATACACCCCAGCTCTGTGTGAGCTGCAGACCAACCTCACTGTCTCTCTGTTCAGTGTCTTGGTCCAGATAAGTCTGGTCTGAGCACTGGAGCCAGATGCTCAGAAATATCCTTGTATCCCAAGCCAGTGTATGTTGGGTGGAAACACAGGTTTTCACTAATGAGAGCCATGTGGAGAGCTACGTCTCAGAATACAGAAACAGGGTCCAAAGCACGATCAGTAAAATGACCCAATACAGGCAGGATCTANGGAGAAGTCCTGCTCAGAAAAACGGATTCAAAGTTATAATCGATTCCTTCCAGGTTTTGTTTTCTTTTTTAAAGTATAGTTGCTTCATCAGGTAAAGAGAGAAAGCAAGGTGTGTGTGGAGAAACAGCTGGAGGGATGGGGTGGGGCACAGAGAAGAGGAGAAGGCAGGCTAGGGAAATGTTTCCAGGGAATACCAACCCAAGAAGAAACAAGTCAGGAATGCCCTCCTGTTTGGCCCACTTACTTTGAATTGTTCTGTTGTAATTTTGCAGCTGAATGATTTTTAGCCCAAATTGTTACAGCATAGGAAGTGACGGCTCAAGTTGGCATTCAAGGAGTATTAGATGCATTAGGTGAATATTTAAGTTTGACTTACAGACAGTTTACCATCTAGAAAGAAAGGAAAGCTAATAACCCCATGCTCCATCTTGGGGTCTGCCCCAGAGAGCTACTGNGGACAGGATCATTCTAGAGCCCAAAGTTAAAACCCACAGCTGTAGAGAAAACCACTAAGAAAATATTGACCAGAGAGGACCAGATACTTCCTGAAGCAGTCAACCACACACTGGTGATTTTAAAAAAAATACTATCTAATTCCTTGATACTCCACCTAAGTACTTACTGAAGAAATTTATGTAACCAAAAGTTAGTTTGATTGAGCTAAAAAAAAAAATCTGAAAAGTAGATTTAAGTGACTCACTGGTTCTCCAGACCTGGTCATACTCTGCTATGACAATCATGGGTTCTTAGAACCATCTGCAAGTCTTCAATAACAAACAGTTTCTGTGTGCGAGCGAGAGAAAAGAGCCCACGTGTTTCCNCCACATCAATAAATAACAAACCAGGCAACAACTTTATTTTGTCTGACAGTTGTATAAGTTAACTTCTCTATGTATTTATTTTAAACACCTAAATTCAACACCAAATGGAGAAAAAAGAATCAAAAATGAAAACATCAAGTTTNCTGCTGATGGCATTGAATCAGAGAATGTGGCTTTCACATGCTGCCACCACCGTCCTTCCTGATTCTCTGTCTCTCTTCTCAAGCTCTGGACCATCAGACAAACTCAGGTGAGCTTCTGAGGCTGCCAAATCCCAGGGGATCAGGGCACCAGGCCTGGCCTAGCCTATGGAGCTGCTACATGGGCACCAGGGGGAAGTGGAATGCAAGCTCCCGCCCAGAGGCGGGTCCTGGAGCTTCCGAGCCAGTAATCGGGCCTCGTAGAAAACATCCCCAATATAGTCCTCTGAGCACTGTACACAGGAGTATGGGATAGAAACCAGAGTCATTTTAGTGATGTGCTCCCAACCAAACAGAAGGACAAAGGAAGCGCCCTTACAAATAGCCCAGCTGGTGGGCTGTTCTTGCCCACACTGGGCATGACAGTTACTCTGTGGTCAGGCTGTATTGACTCCTCCAGGTAAGGATCAAGATGACCTCACCCTATGTTCAGGAGACCCTTGCCATACCCACTGATGTCCAGCACGTGTCTTCCTAGGATCGGAAATGGGGATAGTATTTCCCAAGCCCTGGAAGGCTCTGAAATGAGCAAAAACCACCCGACTCCAAACCCAAGTTGACTTCTAGGCTGAAAGTCCCCTCCTAGCCTGTCCTATTCTGATCTCAACTTGTGCCCAGTGTGTGACATCCAAAAGATCTCAGCAGAGTGTAGGGAGATGCTGTGACATCCTGAAAATGTCTTGGTTAAATGACACCAGCGAGACAAACATGCTCCACTGTTCAGGTATGTTCATCCCATCACTAAAGTCCCCAGGAACGGTTAAAGGGCAGATATGAAGCCTTAATTGTCTTCTAGCTTATTATCAAGAGAAATAAACATCTAAACACCTTTCCTCTCCAGCTTCTTACTCCATGTGGCCTCCATTAGAGATGATTCATTCAATGCCCAGGTGGGGACAGGGCTCCCTCAGATGACAACCTCCTCAGTGCCAAACCCTCANGACACCCTNAANTAAGANTAACTGAGTCCAGAGTCTGCCAGTGACTTACACGGTGGAGACCCTGAGGACTCCAGTGGGCTCAGGGAGAGCTTCAAATGTTGCATCTTTCTTGTGTCTATCCAGTAAGGCTCCCCTCAATTCTATAACAGACCTGTGACCCTGTGACCTCCAACATGCCCAGAAGTCTTCTCTGTACTTATTCTAACTGGGGACACCACCAAGAAGCTAAGGAGGGGGTTCTGGGACTCTGGGAAGCCTGATCTTGCTGTCACAAACAGAAGGGAATAGAGATCTAAAATCATGATCTGAGCACANATCTTTTCTTTACACAGCATCTAGCCTTGGACATTTAGTTATAGCANCTAANACAGACTTAATAAGGAGTTCTGGGTTCTAAGGGTCCCTAAAGTCAGTTCCTGCACTTCTCATGGTCTGGCTCCAAGAAACAATGAATTCTGAAATTTAAATAAGTCCAAATTGAGATTCTGCNGCTAGTATTCAGACACTGATGGACTAGGGCACCGTTAATAAAGATCTTCTAGNAAAATCAAAAGCAACCTTTGANGCTAACCCAGCAGCCAATGCAGTCACAAAAGCTGACAGGGATGAACCACCCAAAGTGAGGGAGAGCCAGTGCCAGCAGNGAGAGGCTGCCGTGCCCAGTGAGCACCCACCATAGACATGAGAGACAGGTGGGTCCACGGTGCAGGCGAGGACAAGCTTGNTTACAAAGAAAGCCCNCAGAGGAATGTTCAGGCTTTTGGAATAGGTGAGCCACTTAAAACTCAAACACACTGATATTATCATTCTCCAACAGTGTGAAGTCTGGCTGTTGACAGAAGTCTCCACACTTCAACTTTGAAAATCAAGTTTTACCATCCATTGGAAACATCTGAACCGGTGGCTCTCAACCTTCCTAGTCCTGTGTCCTTTTGATGCAGTTCCTCATGCGGTAGTGACCCCCAACCATAAAATTATTTTCGTTGCTACTTCATAACTGTGATTTTGCTGTT